>PVJX010001303.1:37729-169710 GCA_004027295.1 Dolichotis patagonum
TTTTTTTTTTTTTTTTTTTTTTTTTGTACTGGGAATCAAATGACCTCTCACTTGCCAGGCAGGTGCTGTGTTACTTTGCTATATCCCCAGTGCTACTTTATAATTTCTATGAAGAAGTTGAGTTTTAGCTACTGAAAACACTTACAATCAAAAAAATAAGAGCGTGACTGTAAGGTCCTGCTAATAAAATTCTCAATGGATCGATAAACCATCAACATTTTGTACTATGAAATACATTTTTTAAAACTCAAAAGTCATGTACCTGGAATAAGACAGATTTGCAGTTGTGATTCTCCTGCCTGCTCTGATAAACTAAACATAAAACTTTGTTCCAAAATACAAAGATAACTTGAGGTTAATCATGGAGAAAAATGTGCTGAATATTTACACCCCATACCTGCCTCCTCTCTGTGCATACTCTGCTATATTTCCCTGGAAGACAGTGACTTTGATTTCATGGCAGCTTTTTAACGTCTTCACATATATACAAGTATTTGAGTGGGTGAATAGCAAACTCAAATGTACTGATGGGTCTTAGTATCTACCGAATCAGTGAGGTAGGGTTATGATTTCAAGGTGATTTCAAATACTTGTATACTTTTAACTCGTTTTTTTCACTGTTTGCCTACTAACATATAGCCTCATGCTGGCTGTACTATTTGCCGACTTTTCGGTGTCCAAGTGCATCCTCCTGTATTTTGACATTCATTTCCTTACAGCACACGTTCCAACACCTAGGATTACAACAGGACACTGGCACCATTCTATCCAGCACTTAGAACCTCTTGGGTCAGGACTCGTTTGGGCTCCTGACAGATGGTTTGGGCTCCTGACAGATGGTTTAAATCCTCAGCCTCACAGACTACTTCACAGCGACACACCAGCGTCCTCTGATTACCCTGGGCTCCATCGGATCTGCTCTCCTGGCTCACAGGGTGGCTCACCTTGCCAGCTAGCCACCGACGCATGCTGCTTCCCCTGGCAGAGCAGATGCTGGCTAGGAGCGGAGTCCTCCTTTCTGTGAGACCCGTGCCCCATGGCACCGCCACAGGTATCCCACGATGCAAGGGACTGTCTTCCCAAAGCTTGTGCCTCAGAGAGCTTTGCTTAGGTGGTTCTCCCACTATGAGTTCCGTTCAAACTTCAGGCTAACCTTGGGCAGGCTCCGATTCCCCCAGGCACAGACATTTAACTTGTGAGCAGGTGGGTATCCCGTGCTGTATAACAAGAGTTTTATAAAATGTAATGAAGAGGGCGCCTGGGTCGTTGCTGTCGCTGAGGATGACTGTGGTTCTCTTTGGGGCAGCTCTGGTCCCTACTTTGAGCATGGCTTCCTGGCTCCAGTGCAGCTGCTTCAGCCTGTTGGCACAGAGCCTTCCTCCTGCTGGTGCAGACTTTCTAGCTTCGCCACTGGCCGTTGGGCCTTCCCAGTGCAGGTCCTTGCAGGAGGCATTTTCACAGGCTCCGGGACTCCAGCCGGACTCATGGAGACATCGCCGTGCATTCCAGGCCTTCAGCAGGATTCTCTGGGTCTCCAGTACATGGAAAGATCTCTTGCACTCTTCTGCATTTTACTTTTAAGGACAATATTGTAAAATAATCCTGTAAATTATGAGTCCTGTATTAAATTATTCCCTTGCAAACCCTGACTACAACGTATGGTAAACTGAGATATTATATTACAAGGCGTGGAAGCCCTCCTTGATTTGATTTATATAAATCAACTATTCATATGTTGGGTGATTTTCTTTAAAGAAAACTAAACTGACTGCTTACTGAAGTTATTTAAATCCCCCCATTTCAAATAAATGTACCTCCCATTGAAAGCTGTCACTTACAATAATAATTATTAATCCTCCCCATCAGACTCAGCATCAGTCCAGCAGAGGGACCCTGAGAACTATCTCTTTCAGCCACTGTCATTAAGCCCAACTCCCTGGTCCAGAGACCTTGTTAGGCGGCTCCTTGCTCGGCTCCTAGGACCCCAGGTGACCGGAAACAGCAGCTGGCAGATGGGCGGGGCCACCGCCGTCAGTGTGACCCCACTTCATGAACCTGTGTCGCTCCTGGCTGTACCTTCCAGTGTGATAGTAAGTTTCATACTCTCACTTCTTTTCTAATGTCAGCCGAAGAATTTAAAAGAATAACCCAGGAATGCCAAGGATTTCCCCCTCCTAAATACTTACGCGACAACCACAAAAAATTAGACAGGTTTGGCTCGGAGTTAGACACACCAGTCTCACCAACACCACAGTGAGAACATTTACATCCATCCCCTGGGAAGAGTCCCCGATTCCTTTTTTCAGTCAGTTACAAAGCTCACCACCCTACATCTTCTGCCTTCTGTTGCCCCCCACTAGGGGTGCCCATTGCTGGAAGTATAAATGATGACTGTGCAGTACATTATTTCCAAAGAGTCTGGCTTGATATATTGTCTATGAGGTTCATCCTCATTGTTTTAGGCAGTGAGGTCATTTTTGTTTAAGGAGAGATTTCTCTACCGGCTCCCACTCAGGTAAAGATCCACTAAGGTTAAGTAAGTGTTGGACCAAGGACAGAAGCAGCAGACGTTACTTTACTATCTCTGAGTCAAAATCCCCGACACTCACAACTTAAAAGGGAAGTTTATTTTGACTCCGGTTTTGAGTCCTGGTTGACTGGCTCCGAGGTAGAATCAGGATGGCAGAGGGGCCAGGGCGGACAGGAAGCAGGGAGAGAGAGCGGGGAGCCAAGGAGGAGAACACCCCTTTCAGACCACACCCCCTCCACGATGGTGGCTGAAGACTGAACGGATTGATTCCGACCTCTTCCACCGCTGAACTGCCAGCAGGAAAACTTCTGACATCCTTCATCTCCCGCCTGCAGCCATACTCCGAAATCCTGCAAGTGAGCTTGGAGGGAGAAATGACCATAACTGAACGTGCACGGGGCCTTTCTTTTTCCCCAGGTGAGTAAAGTGGAACGCACTGTATCTTTTGATCAGCCCTGTACTCCATAGTTTATCTCGGTTTTTCGTGATGTTTGGATGGGATACATTCCTTTGCATTCTTCTTTCTTGGTAGAATTACTGTACTTGTTTTTCACTATACTTCCACTGACTTTTGGTGAATCAGCTTTTAATATATATGAATTTATTAATGTTTTTCATGCTGCTTGTTGTCAGCACTTATATAAAAATCTTTGCCTGCTCCCAATTATAAAGACAGTCCCAGATATTGCCTCTTAAATGTATTTATAATTTGCTTTTTGGGTTTCATACTAGAAATGTAAATATGTTTGAGTTTTTAAAAATATATAGTGTAAGGTAAACAAGAGATTTTTGTTATCCTAAAAGTCTACTCACTAATTTCTAATTTTCTGGTTACATTTTATTGAGATTTTTTTCCACAAAATTGTAAATTTGGAGTCTGCATGTGAGCAGATGTGCTTCTGATTTCTCTATTCTGTTTCACTGGTCTGTTTATTATGGCTTATAGTGTTGATATTACAGGACTATTCCCCCATCTGTTCAACTGGTCTCTTCAGAACTGCACCTTGGTACTTCTTTGGCTTTTCTACATTCTAAAATCATCTTGAGAATTAGAAAAACAAGAAACCAAAAACCCCTCGTGGGATGTTGATTAGAATTACTATGGATTTGTAATTCAGGTAGAACAGGCCTTTCCACAACACTGAATACTGATATCCCTGAGTATAGTATTTGTCTTCTAGCCTGTTTGTTTATAAACAAATCTGTCTCATTTAGAGCTTTCTGAATATCTTTCAGGAAAGTTTTACAATTTTCTGCAGAAAGATCCTACACATATTTTTAGAAAAGAATTTTTCCTATGCATTTATGGTGAAAACTGTTGAGTAACTCTAAAAATCCATTCTCCCCTTCTTGGTGGATACAGAGTGGACTACATTTCCCAGCCTCCCTTGCAGCAGATGTGAGTCTATGTGAAGTGGCTCTTTTTCCTCCAAAATACTTTAAGGCTACACTCGCCTCATCTACTCGCTGGCAGTTGAAAATGGTGATCTTTTTACCATCTTTTACCCTAGGTCAACACATTCCTGTTTTTTTGTGCTTCTAGTATTTTGATCGAAACTGGACACTGTATGTATGTTTTATCATCTTTGAATTTCATTGCGTTCTTCTGAACATTACTGGGTTGTTTTAACAGACAACTAACATTTGGATTCCACTGAAATCTTCATTAGCCCTGTGGCATGGAGCTGCTTATACCTCGTCTCTGCTTTGTTGTTCTGACTTTCCACTGTTTCTTTTTTAAGCCTGGAAGTTCCTAGAATTTGGTGGTAAAATAGGATTTGATTAGAGTGGGAACCTACTCATTCTGTAATTTCCCTGCTTTTAGGAGTCCCCTTAATCTCCAGTTGTTCTGCTAGGTTTGGATACTGTATTCTGACACTTGAAGATTTTTTATGCCTGACCTGTGCACTGCTGGAGAATGTATTCCACAATGAAAATCACTGTGCTGAGGACTCTGTCACTCTGTTTTTTAATAACAATTTTCTATCCAGTTTCTGCCAGCTTGTTTTGTAGTGTCCTCTGCATATCTCACCTGTATGCACAGTCTAGCTGTGAGCCAGTGATTTCTGTCCTGAATTTGTGCCTCACTTCTAAGTTTTGCGTGAAGGAGAGTTTCCCCTTCTCCCTTCTTCTCTTATACCACCAGGCATTTCCAGGTGCCTCACTGACCCTGCGTTCCTCTAAACTCTGAATGCTAGGATCATAGGCATGCGCCACATTACCTGGCTATAGGGTTTTATTGATGAAATTCAAAACATAACAATAATACTTTTTCCCTGTAATAGAATTCTTTCTGGGGCAAGAACATTTTTCTTAATTAAAGTTTGGAGTATTCCCTATCACCAAAATCAAGTGAAAATGTTTACCTATTAATCCTGATCTGTAATGAGAATTTATGTGTTTCATCTTTGAAAATGCACATAGGGACTATAAAACACTAATATCAGTCTACAAGTGTATGATTTGAAATTGAGCATTTTCATTGCAGGAAGGCAATATAAAAATTTTATTCGATTTGCCTCATGATATTCGTCTTTTTAACATATGCTATATAGCAAACGTGATTGTAGATTGATCATTTCCAACTAACAAATTAGGTGAAAGTACTTAACTGCATGGTTAAGTGCTTTTTGAAATATATAACTCTCCTATGGAGAGTTTTGGAAATCTCAAAAACAGTGCCACTGAAATTACAGTTTGAGCTTGGGAACCACGTCTGCAGCTAACCTGCGTGCCAACAAGGATCCATCTGTTCCACACTGCTTGCTTCCTGTTAGTTTTGTCTGCTAGTTGCTTCTCTTGAACTTTCTAAATAAAACAAGTGAACAATTGGCTTGGATTCTTTTATTCGAATACTTACTATGCCACATTTTCTTTTCCTCTTACATTGCAGCAAGATGGACCATTAATACTTTTCTCTTATTCTTGGATAGAAAAAGAACATGTCTAATATTTTAATGTGAAGTGTGTTTGCTGTAAGTTTCTGAGAGACAGTATTTGTCAAGTTAGGTAAGCTCCCTTCTTTTCCTGTTTGCTGTAAGCTCAGCGTAACCAGAGCTCCTAAAGTCTGCAGAATTCTCGGGGTATCTGAGAGCACACATAACGTGTCTCCTTCAACCTGCTGTGATGGAGAATTACACTTAAAGATCTGTCTGATACGGAACTATCCTTAAACTCATACGGTAAACTGTTGGGCTCAGTTACTCAGGATTTTACTTAGGACTTCGGCGTCTGTGTAGCTAGGTAAGACGACCTTATCCATCTTTTTTCCTGCACAGGCTTTGCCTGATTGTGGTACCGTGGTTACACTAATGTTACAGAGCGGTGTGGTCATCTTGTTTTATTTTTTCCATGTCTGAGCAAGATAAGATGAAATTTATCTTTGAAAGTCTTGGAGAACTTACTTGACCTTGATGCCTGGTTAGTGGGAGAAAATTCCTTGATGGATGTTTTCTTTAAAATTGCCTTTTTCATAAAGGTTTCAAAATCTGTTGTGCATTCTTATCTATTGGTGAGTGTGGTCCTCTTCATTCTTGCTTGTGCTTTGCTTCCCTCTTTGTTGCCCTGCTAACCATCTGCCTCTTGCTGTTCTTTGCAGTGAGCCGGTTTCTGACTATTAATCAGCTCCATTGTTTCTGTGCCTCCATTATATGCTTCACTATACCTTTCTTATACTGCCTTTGTGCTAGCTTAGTGTTGATGAAATTTCTTGATGTAAAAAAAATTTTCATTTACATGTAATTTTAATTGTTCTCTTCTAATGAATGCATTGAAGTCTCTACTCCATGTGTTTCAAAGGTTACTTTACTGAAGTCCAAAATTACTATATATATATATATTATTTTTGGTACCGGGGTTCGAACTCATGACCTCACGCTTGTCAGGCAGGCACTTATACCACTGAGCCAAATCCCCGGCCCTTAAAATGAATAACATTTACTGAATGAATAAAATCATATTCTTTGTGGACTCATTTATGATGTGAGCATCTCATAATTTAGCCTTTTAACAACTAAAATAGATTGCTAAACATTGTTTCCTGTTAGTCTCACCTGCCAGTTGCTTCTCTTGAACTTTCTAAATGGTCACTTTCTAAACACCAACCAGGACCAATCTTACTTAGCTTCCAAGGTCAGATGATATTGTAATCCCAATATTGAATATTGTAATTCCTTATCCAGTCTTCCTCATGGCCCAGGAAGTTTATATTTGTAATCCCATTGGAACATTATTGGAATCCTGGCAAATTAAATCCAATCTACCACCTCCAATGTAACCGCTGGTGAGAATAAAGACACTAAGACACACTTAAAGTTATAGGCAGCCAAGGGGTCCTGAGTCCCGTCCAGGTGAGGCTACACGGAACAAAGGCCCTGATCCAAGGCCTCCCCAGAATTTGTTATCTCGTGGAGAAGGGCGTGGCTCGAGGATGAGTGACAGTGAGGGTGGCAGGAATTACATGAGCAAGGTGAGCTGAGCTGGCCAGGTGGCTGCAGGCACCTCTGCAGTGTGCAGGGACAAGGGTATGCAGAAAGACCAGGCTGCAGAGCTCGATTAGGGCAGCACTTGAATGGTTTTAGGAGGCTGTTGTCTTAGTTTTTGATGTGTGAACGTTTGTGTCCTGGGAAGTCATAGCCTCTTATCTCGTGGCTGGAACCACATTCCTGGAGCTATATGGCTCTGCCATCCCGCTGTGCTCAAACTTTTCTTGGGAACACAGTGCAAGGAAACAGGAAGCTGTCAGCTGGCCTCAAGGATTAAGTATCAGTACTTTAGCTATCCTTATTTGCATTGCTTAGAGCCAATTGAAGGGAGAGGGAAATATATAACCAGCTCTTTATGTATCAGTACATGGAGACAGGGTTGGGTTTAATGCTGAAGCAATTGTTCTGCATTCAAGGGGAGCCGCCCAGGTCATCTCCTACAGGATGAGATTGGATGCACTCGGTGATACGGCCATGGACTAGTGTCAAACCTTAAGCTTCATGTAACTAGGGGAATTCATTCAGAAATCTCTCCCAAACAAGTGGAAGAGGGAATGCGGCTTGAAGTCTTTTAGTGTACAGAAAGCATGTGGTAGGAAAAATGTACATCTGCACCTTCAGAATACTGACACTACATTTCAGAAGGGTCACCAATTAGCCTCTTGTCTTGGTTACTTTTCCCTCATTACTGGGACAAAATATCCAACACCCAAAATGAAGGAAGGAAAGGTTTAGTTAGCTCACTGTTTGTGGAGGTTTCAGTCCATAATCAGCTGGCTCCAAGGCAGAGTGGCTTGGCACACGGGCAACATTTCAAGGCAGCAGCCTGCGCAAAAAGTCAAAAACAAGCTGCTTCTCCTCCTTTATGTTGTACATAGGCTCCCCCCTCCCCAGGTCTGGGTAGCACCCACAAAATCTCTGTGTCCTCCTCTTGCACAGAATGAGGATATTTACAAAGTGAGGATCCTGGGTCCCTGCGGAGTCTCTTGGTTAAACTTCTACACTTCTCAAGTTGACACAATGTACCCACCATATCACCCCTGCACAAGGAAGCTTCAGGAGAGGACTTGGGAAGAGAAGGGACAGGTTGCCCTCTGTGTTCAAGGTTGCTCAGACTGGGCTGTTGTGCCCTTTGCCCTCCCCTTGTTAGGCTCCAGTTTTATAGGTTTTTAGTACTTCTGTCTATGCCCCACCACGCACAGGTTTCTTCTACTGCTTTATTTTTTTCTTTCTGTGATTCAGATTGAGTATTTTCTACTGTTATTTCTGAGTTTTCTTATCCCAACTTCTAATGCATATGGACTGTTTTTAAGCTAGCTAATTAATTTCCAGCTTCAGACAATGTATTTGGCAGTTCTAGAATACAATTTGGTTCTTTTAGATAGAAGATTACCTACTGAATTCAGTATCCTTTCAAACATTTGTATGTTCTCTTTAACATATATATTTGCTATGTTGACTTGCACTTGTAATGTGTCACATGGTACCTGACTTCAGGGAGCTGAGACATTCAATCCCACCCTGTTTGAGGACAACATAAATATAAAAATATAACAACACCATCATACTTAAGTCACACAACAAGTATCAAAGTCTGAGTATAACCACAAGTGTTCCTCAAAATCTGTGATCTTATTTTAATATATTGAAACCTCTCTTTAGAGCCAGTTTGTCATGATATTATGCATTGTCTATAATTTTTTGAATGCTGGGGACTGAACCCATGGTCTTTTACGTGATAAGCATGCACTCTGCCAACTGAGCTATCTCCTTACTTCCCTTTTTTTCTATCCATTTTTGAATTACAGAAATGTCTTTCTTCTGTCATCTTTGAATGGAAAATTGGCTTCTAATTTCTTCTATCTTGTGCTCTGAACTTGACCTGTGTGCGCTGGGAGTCTAGGGTTGCATTTTGCTTCTGTGTCTTGTCATTTTCTGTTTTCTATTTTTTGTTTTATTTTGTTTGTATTTTGTTTCCTGTGTGGATGCCTGTCCGTTTCTTATGGTAGATAGCTTTATCTCTGATATCAAGGATTCCCTAGGAAATGTCTGTTCCTCAAGAATGTCCTGTAGATGCAGGTGGTACTTGGTCTTTGTGTCTGTCCCAAGCACCTACCTTCCCAACGTATTCAGGATGAGAAGTTGCTACCTATTTGGCTCAGGACATAGTCCTTTGGCACTGAACTCTGGTGGTGTTATGACCCCAGACTATCACAGTGTTGTCATACAGGGCAAAAAACTTATTATAACAGGTCTGACTTCCTGGCTAAAGTAGTACAGTTAGCAATAACAATAGCATCAAGCACAACCTAGCAACCGACAAACTGTGGTAACTATTAGCCTGATATCTTTAACCATAGGAACAAATCCTGCAGTTATCTAACAAAATCCAACATACACCAGGAATTTGCATGCCATGATTCTTTCCCTCAATGGAGTGATTTTATCCTTTGAATGGAAGACTAACACTGAATATACTAAGTATTAAGTTGTCATATTGACTGGAATAGCCTCTACTTTAAAAACTTTTAACTAAGGTCTGTGTACATAGAAAACCTTTAAGACATAAGTACATATTTTAATTAACTATCACAAGTGAACAAACCTGTATATCCATCACTTAGATGGAGAAACAGAACACCACCAGTGCCCCCCACCCCAGGACCCCCTCATGCCTGCTCTAGCTCCTGCTCCCTTTTCAGACATCAGAGAACCACTGACTTCCATCCTACAGTACGCGATGGGTCTGTTCTTGCAGATAAGCATGGTCGTACCGTAACAGATGCCTTAGAGTCTGGATTCTCTCACTGTTCTGTGTGAGGTTCATCCACAATGCAGTTTGCAAATAGAGTTGACTTCCTTCCTGCACAGTATTCCATGAAGACACTATAGTATATTTTTGCTTTCTGTTCTACTGGACGTTTGGACCATTTCTACTTTGCCAGCACCTTTAATGACAACACATGGCCTTCCAGTAGACAAGTCCATGCATCTCTTTGAACTTGGTTGGCCCAAGTTCATATATAACATTGGTAGATACCAGCAGTACATACAGTCAGCAGATACTAATTTTCCAGGGATATAACTTGAAGCCCTATGATGGTTGTCATTTTTCTACATACTATATTCCCCAACACTTAAATATAGACTCAGTGTTTCAAATGGCAACTTAATGTTTGAATTGGGCATGTGATGAATGCAATGTACACAATACATTTCAAAGACTTAGTTACAAAAGTAAACTGTCAATTTTTAAAATTCAGAGAACACACTGAAATAATATATTGGATGTGCAGAGTCAAAACTATTGTTATATTTTGCTGCTTCTTGTATACTTATTATTGGACTACTGGACAATTAAAAATGATGTATGTGGTTTAAAGTTCTGTTGGCTAATGCTGCTCAGTGCCATATATAAATGAATAAAATGGTGGAAAATTTTAAAATACATAACCTGTTTAGTTTGGATACAGCTATACAGACTATTTATGATGTAAAGCATCATCCCAGCACAGATTGATGTATTAGGATGGGTTATTTGTTTAATTACAAAATCATAACTTGTTTTGCAAGACAATCTCATTTCAGTCACTTTGTAGTCTTTGCCTTCTGAAAAAGAAAATGGTCACTCTAAGTTTAAAATAAACAGTACACTGACCATCTCACACAAGATCCTTTTAGTAACAAAAGATGAAACCACCATCTTCTTAGCCAATGATTTAAATTACATACGCCATATTATAAAAAACAAAAAACAAACCATCCTTTCCCCACCACCCTAGAGAACTGTCCATTGGATATCCGTGTTCAAGTCAAATACAATGACAGAAATATGGTCTTCCTTTAAATTACATATTGTTATTGTTAGCAGGGAGTTGGCAAGGCAGGAGAGTCTGGAACTGGTCATAGGCTTAAGAAACAATGAATGAATGAGCCAGGTGTAGTGGTGTGTACCTGTGATCCCAGCGCTTTGGCAGGCTGAGGCCAGAGGACTGCAAGTTAAAGCCCACCCTAGGGAACTTAGTGAGATCTTATCTCAAAGTTAAAAATGCACAAAAGGACTGGTGATGTACCTTAGTGTAAAGGCCCTGGATTCAGTTCCCAGTACTGGGGAGCAGAGTGGGAATAAAAAAGATTAAAACCACATACACCAGCCTGTGTATCTGAAGCTAAATATGCCATGACCACATATAGTGGCCTTTGATGGAAAGGCAGTGAACTGATGAACACAGAGGGGAAGGGGATTCTCCTGGATACTGACCCGAACCCCAAAGCAGAACCTGCCCCAGCAAGGGGCAGTGACTCTTGTGCGTGGGTTATTTGCATTTTCCTGCAGGAAAATGCCTTTCTGCACTCACTCACCAGCAGCCAAGAAGGCACTGAAGAGCAGGTGAGGTCTACGGGGGGCACAGAAAGCTAAAGGGGTCCTGGACAGGACACAAGTAGCCAGGTGCCCCTGGGCACCCCCTTTGCAGGGAGTGGCTCTCACCACCTTTGAGCGTTTCACCTCCAGAGGGCAGCATGACCCCTAAGCTTGAACAATGCTCCCCAAACCTTGGCCCCCTGCCCACCTCCCAGGGCAACTCACTGGGGTTGCAGCTGTGGTGGCACCTATGCAGCATGACCTGGGGCTGCCGCAGACTCTGCCTGATCCCCCCATCCCATGCCCACTCCCCAGGCCTGGGCACCCCATGGACAGCGAGGGCCCAGCTGGCTTCTGTTGGCAGAACTCTAAACAGAGATGGTTCAGAACTCGCAGTGTGATACAGACCCAGGAGCCAGAAGGAAGGGGGGGGTTGAGAACTTGCACCCTCCTGCAGGAGAATGCCCCCTCGATCAGGAAGGGCAGATCCAATTTTTCGAAATGTGTCCTGTGTTAGAAAACTGGAGAGAGAGAGGCTGTGGGAGAAGGGAGGAAAAGTCATAGATACGTACAGCGGAGATTAAATCCGGTGCCCCTGACTAGGTTTGGGGGTTCCTCATGGTTTAGCTCGCTCTTCCAGTTGTTGCCCCATCTCTACTACACCATGTGCCGGAATGCAGGAGAGCACATTGCCCTATTCCAGAATCCATTAGTGTTCGATATTTTGAGAGGAAATTTATTCTAAATATGTGATGTTTTTCTACATCTATTCCTGCTAGCTAAAGAAAATATAAAATACTTTGAGCAAAGTGAGCTAGGGAAAGAAGAATACATCTCATTATGGAGGGAGAGGATATTTTAGACCAGTTCCTATAGGGGAAAGAGAGACAATTTTAGCCAGTTCTAGTCCTTTGACCAAGAACCAGATATGGAGCAAACTCCAACCCTTCCATGAATACACTACTACCTCACTGCCGATTTAATTTGACTGGTGACAGTCATTGTCAAAATAGGTTTTGGTCTCTTTCCCTTTACTGAATTCTTATAACTCTTTTTAAATAACTCTGATTTTTCAAAAGCTGTTTTATTAAAAAAAATCAATCCACTTGTATTTTTAAGTTGCTTCTTCAGCAAATTCACAACCACCAACCAGAAAGAAGGAGGTGGAGACTCTGAACTACACGGCAAAGATGAAGAAACCTCATCACCGTGTATTAGACGACATACAAGAACAGAAAGATAGAAATAATAATGCTCTGTATATCCAACTCCCGGATCCACAGCTATGGCCCAACTTGCTTTTCTGTTCTTGTGCATCTTTCCACAGACCAGCAGCATGCTATTCACCTGTTTATCAACAGCGCATGGCTCCAAAGCATGCTGGAGGCTTTTAAAGAAACTACAATACTTTTCATCACATCTTTCTAAAAAAAAAAAGGCATGTCATTTAACATCAACAGGTGTCCAGTGACTTCATAATCCTCTCATTGTCATTTAATTTAGAAATTTAGTTTTTGAAGGACATGGAGTTATGATAGTAACCCAAGTGCATCTTATAAAATAATGCTTGGAAGCAAGACCACACACATGGATGGAAAATTGCATCAAATATGTTTGTTCAAAATGTTAGGTGACCCTGAGGCAAAGAAACATCTCAGGATCAATTTCCCAATGACACGTCATGCAGTGTTTGCAAGAACTGACAAATATTATGGAACATCAACTCACAGAATAGATGAAACTACCAAAGCATCGGTTTTTTCAGCTTAAATGAATATACAGGCAAAGCTAACATGCCAATTCTTTCAGCACAATTTCAACATGAAGCTGATAAAGTAAATCTCTTGTTATGACATCAGAGTCAACAGACTCAACCATGTCTCTGAATAGTATGCCACTAGTATTGCCTATGAAAGTCCACAGCAAAGGGTTTTGGGTTTTAGGTTTTGTATAGATATGTTGTTATAGTTTGGGTCTGAATGTCCTCCCAAAGCCTCATGCAGTCATGGGGGCAAGCTTCTAGAGTTTGTGATTGATTCATGGTCAAATGCTGGGATTCTGGGTGTGAATGCTACACCCACCCTAGGGTGAATGTGGCTTACATACAATATAAGGAACAGAAAGTGTCTTCTTGTTATGCTCCTCCCTTTTTTCTCTTGCTGCTTTTGCTATCTTCTGTTGCCGTGAACTGTTGCCCTCTGCTATGAGCCACCCAGCAGATTATAGAATGAACCTCCACAAACCGTGAGCTAAATAAACCTTTGCTTCCTTAACTTTGGTTGTCAGGTATTTTGTCTCAGCAATGAAAGAAAAGTAACCAACACACATGAATTTCTCATACCAACATGAAAATATCCTGGATTTGTCACAGTTCTTAAGGAATTTGAACTAGAATATAAGGTACTGTGACTTTTAAGGAAAAACTCTCACTACCACAAAAAGCAGCTTAGCCAAAGATACCTAGATATAATTGTAAAACATGTTAAATTCAAGCTGATTGTGATAAATATGCCAAACCAGGAGAGCCTGTCACAAGTACTAGGTCCCCGACTGTTGCAGTACATCAAAGAGGAAAGTGCTGAGCTTGTAGGAGCTGCAGTGTGATTGGTCCCAGTTTTTGCACCTGCACCTACCCATCATACTAGTTTGCTTGTCTGGCATCTTTGTAGTTTTAATGCTATTAAAGCTTCCACTCAAGCAAAAAATGCAACAGAATTTCCAGTGCCATATAATATCAAGGTAGAAGTGGACATTAATCCACAGGGAAGTAGAACATGTTCCATAAACCAACCACCATGTTCAGTTGTTCAGGTGATATTCTTGATATTATACATGGGTAAAAAGTTATCATGCTTGAATTTAATTGGCTTGGAAGTGCTGGCAATTGTGCATAACAGGCAGGGGCTCTGCCACTGCACTAGATCCACGTCCTGAACTTAATTTTTTTATCAGAATAACTTCTCAGGAGAAATCCATAGATTAGCCAAATGTGGTGACACGTGCTTGTAATCTCAGCACTCTGGGAGGCTGAGACAAGAAGATCAAAAGTACAAGACCAGCCTGAGCAACTTAGCAAAACCCTGTCTCAAAAAATAAAGAAGAAAAAGAAGAAGAAAGTAAAAAAATTTAAAAAGTGTTGGAGATGTAGCTCAGGCCAACGGCCATGAGTTCAATTCCCAGTACAAAAAATAGATTTGGAATGATTTCTTTCAACAAAAGGTAATTTAAATTCAACTCATTTCTAGGACAAGTTTTTAAAACTAGTTATTGATAAAGAATGAAGATGAATTTTGAAAATCCAACAGAGCACCACTTTGCCTCATTTTGGAAAAAGTTCCAAGCGACCATCCCAAGTTCACCGAACCTGCTTTGAAATTTCCTTAATATGTAAACATTTTAAATTGAAATTCTTGTCAACAGTCTGACAGTCTAATGTGGATGAGATTCATCAGCAAGCAATAGACAAACTCATTCACCTCCGTATACTTCACTTAGCAATACACGTGCCATCCATTTAGAGAATGCACACGAGCATTTCATACGGACATCATATTCACGATGTTACACTTGGTTAAAGTAGTAGAATAAACCAAAGTTAGAGTACAGATTAATCATCTACCCAGATACATATATTTCAATGTACCCATAGTTTTTATAAGTCTTTTTTCTAATATTATGTTTGTGCTGATTATATTTATGAAGTGTAACCTTGTGTTGAACTTACTACTACTGAAAATCATTCAATCTATTAATAAAAATCTAGATTCGTATTTTATATGTTGTTGGCTCTTACCTTTCATTTGTTTCTAGTAGTTCACTTTACTGTGTTTTATGTAAGTATTTGTCTGAAGTGCATCGGGAATTAGACAGTTCGACTAACAGAAACAGAAGTCCCCAGGCCAGGGATTTAGCTCAGTGGCATAACCTGCCTTGCAAGCGCACGGTTGAGTTTGATCCACAGTAGCAAAAAAATTTTTAAAAAAAGAAACAGAAATCCCCACCATTCCCCCTCCAATTTGAAGGTTCCCAGCTCTTTATGGAGATTAATTGGACTGCAACTCTTGACGCCTGTATTTTCCTCTCTGGGACATCTGATCAGCAGTTAACTGAGTTGGTGAGTCATAAGGGAACAGCAGGTTGGTTCAAACGTGCAACCAGGGCTCTCTGAGAGAGGAGAGAAGGGAGCCACCTGCCGGGTGAATTGTCTGGTGAATCTCTAGTCAGAGCTTTATGACGTTAGCTCACTGCTAACAGGCTGGCCACCTTCTCTCCCAAAGCCTCGTCTTCAGATCCAGAAATGTCAGTGTACTGACATCTACCCACTGAGGAGTGTGGAGGATTAGTGACTGCAGTGATTTATGGTCATTGATAGGGCTTAATCCTGCAGGAGGACACTAGTATTTCAAAACCAAAGCTGGTTAATTCCCAAAGCACGCATCCTCTTGGCACTTGGAGACCCACTTGTGCCCAGCTGCTGAGCCCACCCCATCACTTCTCCTGTCAAGTAGCAAGACATACACACCCTGCAGCTGCCACCCAGACCTCCCCTGGTCTCACTCAGCACCAGATCTAAACTGAAGCAAGGCCACACCCTCTGGTCTCATCGCAGAACCGTCACACGCTAGTACAAGTTAGACACACCATGCAGCTAACTTTGGGGCTGAAATTTAAACAAATCCATACCCTGGAGCAGCTGAAATCGTTCACTAGCACAGACAATGAGCCACGTGCATCTGCACGACTGGAGGACGACAGACCGTGGTGTCCTTTGTCACCTCCTCCACAGGACGAGGTCCTTTGTGTACCTGCTTCCCCTCCCGAGTCTGAGAGCTCAGGTGAGCTGTGACCGTGGCCCCAACAGCACCTGACATGAAGTAACCAGTAGTTTGTGCCTAGCAGACCTCTGTGGGGTGAACGTATCTCATCTCTACCAGGCCCACAAAGCCATAAGGTCAGAGATTCCCATGATGGGCTTAATGGGGTGATTTGAAGAATCCATACTTGGAACTTGATCAACCTACCTCTGACATCTCACCAGACAGACAGACAGACAGACAGACAGACAGACAGACACAAACACACACGGAGCAATGTGTGCATTTCAAAACCTTGTAGCATGACAAGGAAATCCATTTGTTATTCAGGTGATGTCTAGTTACATTTAGTGATTCAGACACAAGCATGAGTCTTCCAGCGTCTCCTGTTTAATGTCACACATGACCACCTGGAGCAAGAGGTCATGCTCAGGCACTGAAGGACTGGGAAGAGCTGTTCCCACACAGCAGCCAAGCTCCCTGGCGCTCCTTCCTGGGACAGTGCTCATGGGGAGACGCCTGGGGTCCCGGACTCAAGTGCCTAGGACGCCAGCTGTCAGCACACTGGGTCTACAGCAGCCGCAGGCAGGAAGCTCCCGATGTGGCACTGAGCAGATGGAACAGGGCAGCACCTGTGTCCACTTCCTGACCATTTCCAAAGCTCGTAGCCCAAACTGAAGGTGTCTGCACATGCACCTGAGCTCCTCAGGTGCTGAGATGCTTCCACTCCTGACCAGAGAAAAGATCAAAGCTCAACCCTGATGTTCCTCCTAAATGACACTAACTCCCCTAGTCTCCTGTATTTCTCTTATTTTATGGTAAAAATTAAAATGAGGAAACCGAGGCGTGAGGAGTTTTGGTACCACATTTGAGATCAGGAAAGGCCAGAGCTGAAAACTGAATGCAAGCAGTTTAGTCAGAAAGTTCTCTGGTCCTGAACTTCTTCCATTCTGCTTTGGAATGAAATGTCCCTCCTATGAAAATATTTTCCTAAGTGCCTTCTTTTTACACAGTATTTGGATGTGGTAGCCCTGACTGAAGATCACCTATAAAACAACACATTTACCTTTAGAAATATTTAGAGAATGTCTTCACCTGCAAAAGTCATCTTCACAAGGTAACAACTTGACTGCTACACATGAAAAATGTTCTTAGTTCATGATTTCTGTAGATCAACAAGACCGAGCTAGCAATCCAATGCATTTTTAAAAAAGACTGCTATTTCATGCCCAGTGGAAAATAAAGTTAGACATGGAAAGAACTATTATGATGGAATATTTTCAAATAACATGTTAATTACACTGGCTGTTATAAAACTGAGCAACTTTCTTTGGCATTCAGTCATGTACGAGAGCCTTGTGCTTAAACATAAAGGGAGACATAAAAGTGCTTTGGATCAGCATGAATAAATTTACGGAGAGGTAAAAGATGACTATGAATTAATTAGTAAATGCTGGAATGTTTGAATTAGGGGCACCCTCTGAAGCCTGAAACACATTTAATTTCGTACATTACAAGAAACTTTGAAATTGCTCCTACTTATAATTCTCAGAGGTTTTAATTAAATTCATGCTTTATAAATTGTCAGAAATAAAACAGAAACGTGCTCCAGGAGAGAGTCATTAGCAGTTGTTATGGAATAAAAATGAATTAAAAGAAAAGGAGGGTGCTGGAGTGGAGCCCAGTGGTAGAGGGCTTGCATAGCATTCTTGAAGCCCTGGGTTCAAACCTCAGCCCTGGGAGAAAAACAAAGAGAGAGAAAGAGAGACAGAAAGAGAGACAAAAAGACAGAGAGAGGGGGAAAACAAGTCGAGAGAAAAGCAGCACTGAATATTATTTTTGAGCATATGTAGATGTTCCTGCTGACAACTATTGAAGAGCTGTCTACCCATCCTCCTTTAGTAAAGTGATAGGGAATAAAAGCAAACTATTTCAGCCACGCTGGAAGATTTTTTTGACAAATGCGCTCCATGGTCTGGGTCCACTGAGCTCCTCTGCCTTACCTAGGCCAGTATGGGTTTTACTCTAATAGATTTATTTTCAACCACTTTCTGGAATATTATTGACATACATTTTTTTTCCTCACAGAACTATCTAAGAATCTCTAAAGTAGAAATCTGTGTGATTATTTTCTGATTTTTATAAAAGTCTACTTGGGTGATAATACATTCCCATAGGCATGATTGTATTCACAGGAAATCTAGCCAATGCTCAGGGAAAACTGAAACATTCCGTCTGAACATTAAGCATGATAATGAAATAATATCTTGGCAGCTTCTGTAAGTCTCTAAAACACAGTATGATTGATTTTTCATTTCTTTCTTTTTTCCCTTTTTTCTTTCGACACGGTCTTGCTATGCAGTGCAGGCTGACCTCAAACTCCTGACTACTGGGATTACAGGAATGTCCCACCAGGCCTGGCCTGATTGTCCTTATTTTTATGTAAGTTTTTTCAACTTCATATATATCCATACTTGAAAATAGGTTCTATAGCTTTCAACCATAAAAACACAAATCTTTAGTTTGGTGTCTTTAGAGCATAAAAATAAGCTTGGCTGAAGAGAAGGCACGACAAAGACATGGCTGTTGCTATGAGTGTTTGTAGTTGCTCTGTCCTGGCTACCTCCGTGTCCTGAATTGATCCAAAATACCTTCCTTTCACAGTCATTTTGACTTTCGGAAAGAGCCGGAAGTCACACGGAGCCATATCCGGGGCATGGGGTGGGGGAAGGTGCGCCGCCATGCTGTTATGAGCCTGCCTTTCCATCAGAGGGCGCTCGGCGGCGCTGCTCACCAGAGTTTTGATGATGCCTTATAAAAACAGGACAGAGAACTTCCAGAATATGTACGAATATTTATATGTACGAATTCCCCAGCATACATGTATTTATTACGCATTGCAAACACATACGAACAAAATAAAGGCAAGTGGCAAGAACAATGGGATACGTGTGACCGCAACAACACAAGAATATTCTGAGGAAGATTAGATGGTGATGTGTCTTCTACTGTAACAGAATGTCTAATTTAAACATTCACTGTATGATTTGATCACACTTCCTATCTGAATGATTTTCTTTTTAAGTAGGTGTAGGGGATTGTTCTGGTAGTAGATTAAATTATTTTAAGTTCATGTTTAGGTTTCTTTTACAGCTTTATGGTGAAAGATCTGGGGTTGCTTTTATTTTAAAGACCATGTGGCCCCCCCTTGCAGGGTGTGGCCTCTTGGGCTTTCTCCTGAATCTCCTCTGTGGTCAGAGAGACCCCGAACTCTGGCTATGGTGACCCTGGGTTATTTCTTGGAGTATGGAAACTGAGAATCAGCACGTGAGTCTGCTTTTCCACCCCGTGGAGTTTCACTCCATCCAAGCACATTTTATAATCTGGAAAGTCTCAAGGAGACACCCATGCAAACTCCCGTAGCTTTTTCTCCTTTTTACTTTGCGTTTCTTTCCCGTCTCGTGCTCCACCCCTTCCATCTGGCTTCCAGATGCCCACGCTCTGCTGTGTCTCCTAACTCAGTGGAAATTCTGCTCTCTGTCTGGGATCCCCTCTCTCCTCCATGGTCCAACACGAGCCTCCAGACAGGAGGCTGGCATGAAGAGCTGGAATATCGTGGGGAGAAGTGTATAATTTTTAGATGCACAGAATAAGAGAGAGTAAATTCTCGCTGGGGATTTAGCTCAGTGGCATAAGTGCCTTCCTGGAAAGTACAAAGTTGTGAGTTTCATCCCTGGTACCACAAAAAAAGAAAAAAAAAGTTCAGAAAGAGAGAGCAAATTCTCTCATGGACTCCCAAATACATAGCATTTATTACTGAAATGAAAACAATCCTTTCACATCCCGGGATCAGTGTAAATTTAACCTTGTAAACACAGGAAGTAAAGGCAGGGAAGACAAGGATGCTGAAAGCAAACAGGTGCCACCCCATCCCCCACCTCTGGTTATTCCCAAAGCAAAGAGATCTTTTTCCCAGTTTTCCTCAGGCTCATCACTCAGCAAGATTCACTTAAAATGATTCCAGTGCTCCGAGGTGCAGCAAGGGATGCATGACAGGCTTGGGGGTAAGGAATCGTGGATTCCACTTTGTGTCATTGTGTGACTGGAAACGCCAATTCCTACACACACGACAGTGACGATGCTCTTCTGCATCCCCAGAAGTGCTTTCAGGACTGAAAGAGCCAGGGGTCACGGAAAGGCAACATAAAGGATAAAGGCTCAGGTGGGAATATCGCTTTTAAGATGACAACCGTGTCACAGTTGGGGGTTGTTATGGATTAAGAACTGGTGGTCAACTTAACGCCAGCTGGATTACATCTCCATGCTGCTGAGCGGAGATGTTTCACCTGAGGAAAGTTGCCAGCATAAATGGAGACGTGGAGAAGGAGAAGGAAGAGCATTAAGGCGTTATGACGTTGAGATGTTGAGGTGTTGTGGGTTCTCCTACATGTTGCTGATTGAGCCGTGGGTTCTCCTGGAGAAGCTCTGGTCCTCACATCAAGCATTGCTTCCTGGCTCCGGAGGGGAAGACGTGTGCTGCTTGGTCTCCAGGATGAACTCGTCACACTGGCTTCCTGGCATGTACTCGACTGTGCTTGTCTTCGGAGGAGCTCAGAGCCTCCGTGTCGCTGAGGATGGCTGTGGTGCTTTCCAGGACAGCCCTGGTGTTTGTTGTGAGTGTGACTTCTCGGCTCCAGCGTAGAACCCTCAACCTATCAGCACAGCTCCTTCACCCCTCTGGCATAGACTTCCTAGTTTCCACTGCTGACCTTTGGGCCTTCCCAGCACAGATCCATAAAAGAGACTGGTGTGAGTCCCTCTTGTGGGCTCTAGGCCTCCAGTTGGACTCGTGGGAGGCAATGTCATGAGCTCTGGGTCTTTATGGGCTCATGTGGGACATTGCTATGGGATTTAGGCCCTTGACTAAATATTCTATGTCTTTGGTGTTGTGAATAGATTTTCTGCATTTTCTTGTGTAAACTCTGGGTGACCATCATAAAAATAATATTATAAACTCCATGTCCTGATTCTAATTGTTCTGTGTATAACCTCTGACTACAACAGGGGTGGATGTTCCCGCCTGGGACCGGAAGTCAGGCTGCACATGTGAACGTAGGGGAGTAGGCAGGGTGACCTCTCCATAGTGTTAGGCCAAGCTGTGGGTCAGTACTCCAGGCCCAGTTTGTGGGAGCCCCGTTTTGTCATGCTGGGGCCCACCCTTTAAGGATCACTCTGAGGACTGTCACCTCGGTGCTGTTTTGAGTCGCCTGCTGTAGACAGAGGCTGTGCAGGCTGTGGGAGATGCCATCCTTTCTGGTCAGCACTCATGACCAGTCTCAGCCACTCCTGGAGCCACTAGAGCTGACCGGGCTCCAGATCTCCCTCCTCGTCCCTCCTAACACCCCTAGAGAAGTACCATCACCCTGCCTCCCACCCAGCCAGCTGGCTTTCCTCTGTACAGTTCCAAGTCCTTTCTAATTAACATCTGCCTAATTGTCAACCTAATTAAGAACATCTGCTGCAAAATCAGTGCCCTCCATGCCAGGTTCCTGCTGTACCTGTCATAGTTAATTTGTGGCTCAGTCTCTTTGCTGCAGCTGTAACTGAACACCTGAGCCTAGGTAATTTATAAAAAACTGAGTGTCATTTGGCACACAGCTCTGGAGCCTGGGAGGGCACCAGTATCGGATGAAGGTTTCTAAGGCACTGTAATCCAGAAGAAGGGCAGACAAGGAGGAAGGGGGCCGAGCTCAACCTTTTCATCAGAAACCCACTTGCACAGTCACTAATTCACTCCTGTGAGAACACAGCCCACCCATTCCTGAAGGTGCCCAGGACCTTGATCATACCCCTCTTATTTGAAAATCCTTGTTACAGCAGTAATTAAGTTTCAGTGTGAGTTTTTCCAACCATACTGTGTTCTTGGTTATCTGCAAGTTGGCTCCCTCTCGGTTACCCTAGGTCAACAGGCATCACTGGGAAGGGCACAGAAGGGAAGATTCCCCAGACCTTGCTGCTCACAGGAAATCTACCAACCACCACCACTTATTTTGCCAGGAGCTGATTAGGAGAGAACTGTCTCAGGTTCTCCTTGGGAGAGTGTTACAGTTATATCTAGATATCCCCCCCAAAGCCTCAGGCGATCGCAGGTGGGGGCTTTTCAGAGGTGACCAGATCTAGGTTGTGTGCTATAGGGATCAAGGTTGTGATGCCAGGATTAAGGTTGCCCTACCTTGGGGTGGGTACCCTGGATAAGATACGAAGGACAGAAAGAGGGTTTCTGTTGTCAAAGGAGAGTTTCTCCTCTGCAGTGCCCCTCTGCCACGCTGCCCTGCCTTGGACCCACGGCAGCATCCAGGGCAGGGATCCATAGTTGGATCCAGCCAACTATGCACTGAAACCTCTACTCACTGTGAGCTACAACAAACCTTACCTCTTTCAACTTTGGGTGTCAGGTATTTTGTCTCAGCAATGAGAAAACTAACTAAGACAGACAGATGGGACATACACTTTAACTGGAACATGAGCAATTGCAATTTGAGTGAGGCAGTACACACCTCATCTAAGTAAGATCGGAAGGTGCACAAGTAGGCAGAAGCTGCCTTCTAGATAATTCGAATTGCAATACAGCAGCATTCCCATGAACACAACTTAACCAGGCCAAAACAAATAGGGCAGAAGAAACCAAGGATTTGCATCAAAAAACAAGCAACCAAGCATACGAAAGAGGCCAAATCTGAGGCCAAAAACAAGTTAAATGAAGGAGATTTACAGGATGTAACAGGAAACGATGGTAATTTTTAATTTAAAACTGCATCATATAGTATCTTATCCTATCATTCTTGCTCCTCTCTGAAACCCCTCTGGAAGTCCTTCATGAGTCTTTAGTTATGGAGTTGTGGCGGCTTCGATGTCCCAAATCCATTCAAAATTTTGACTCTGGGGAAGAGCAAGAAGCCACACAGTGCCACAGCCAATGACTAAGGTGGGTGAATACAGGGTTACGTTTTTACAAGCTGCCTTTTTGTAAAGATGCTCATGAAAATGGACTTCCAAAGCTTCCTGAGAAACTGGCAAGAAGGACAGGATAAGTGTTTTCAAAGTGAGGGGGTGGATTTGAGGGGTTATGGTGATGTGTCTTTCACTGTAATAGTTTTTAAAAATTTAAGCATTAGCTATACGTTTTGGTACACACCACATGATGATGAGTTTGCTCTATAGTACAAGGGAGAAAGTACAAAAAGATGCCTCTTTCCTTTGCTCCTAGACCCTCGATGATGCTGGGTTTGGCAGAGTCAGCAGCACCTGGGCAGCATCTGGGCAGCACCGGGGGATGAGGGTGGAGCTGAAGGTAGGAAGAGGCTGGAGGACCAATTCCCCCCTCGTGGGGCTGACATTCTCTCCCAGACAGAAATCATTTGCAGGTCTTTAGTGGAGTTGTGGTGCATCAGGTATGTCAGTTGGCTAGAAAATGCATATCTAGTGGCCCTGAAGCAAGGCCAGCAGATCGCTGTAGCTGCTGGTTTCAAACAGGAGCCTAAAGAGAATTCTTTCTGTGGTCTGTTGGCCATTTCAGAACTTTGGAAATTGAATGGTCAATTCATCAGAAAGAAATAGCAGGTGAGTATGGACTTTAGGGGGCCTGCAGGGGAGAGACCCTGGTGCTTCGGGACCTGCACCGTGCGGTTGACTCGGGTGCCGGGAGAACAAGGAACTCCTCCCCACTCTGGGGGCAGCTGAAGGTGTGGCAGACTTTCGGCAGCCTGAAGGAGAGAGACTGGGACCTGCACCATGCAGTTGACTTGGGGTGCCGGGAGAACAAGGAACTCCACCCCTCTCAGGGGGGGCGACTGTGATCCTGCCTGCATGTGGACTGAGAATCAGACATCTCATGTCGTCCTGTCCCCCATCCTGTGTCCCTCCTCCCCCTCCTCCCTGCTTAGCAAGTGGGAGCCAGTGAACTACACATCTTGTGAAAAGATTGGCTATGTCATTTAGTATGAGCTCTCCATATGCAAGGATAAGGACAACCATTTGGAAGAAGACAAGAGACAATATGACAGATAGTGAAGATCTCTGGTTGTCTAGCTTGTAAATTTGTGCTTTCTTATGTCCCATTGTGTTCTGTTTTGTTGTGTTTAATTTTACTCCCTTTTAAAATAAAAAAAATTTAAAAAAAATGCATATCTATTATTTTCAGGCTTGGAGAAAGTGGAAAGGAGAAGAGTAAACTGGAAGAAAAACTATTGAAAAGAGTGTTGGCTACAAAAAAAAAAACTTGCAGGTAGCGGATTTCATTGTTCTGCAGACTGAGCCAAGTGAATATTCAACATGTGAGGCAGAGGGCAACAGCTGTGACAGCAACACAGCCCAGGCTCAGGTGCATGAGGCGTTAATAAAACATTAAAATCTCCCCTCTGCTGGACCATGGGGTGCAGAGATGCAGGAGCGTGAAGCTGTGCAGTGTGATAGGCACTGTGTGTGGACGGTGGGCAGCAAGGGCATTCAGAGCCATCAGCACTTTGCTCAAGATGTGATCAAAGGTTCCATGCATTTCCCTGGCAATGGATGGGCTGATCTATTCACACATGGTGGTGGGAAATTTTGTACTCACTTATTTTAAATTCTCTCCTCCTTTAAATCCATCACTTTTTAAAAAACGGTGTGGAAGGCTGAGTGTGGTGATACATGCATGTCATCCCAGAACTCTGGGAGGCTCACAAGTTTGATCCCAGGGTCTGGGCAATTTAATGTCTCAAAATAAAATATAAAAAAAGACTGGAAATGTAACCTAGTGTGAAGGCCCTGAGTTCAATTTCTGGTACAAAAAGAAGAGGAAGGAGGAGAAGAAGAAAAACAAAGGAGAGGGAGAAAAATAATAACAAGAAGAAGGAGGAGGAAAAGGAGGTGATGGAGAAAAAAGAACAGAAAGAAAGAAAGAAAATGAGAGAGACAGAGAAAGGTTGGGGAAAATTCTCACAGGAAAAAATAACAAATATTAGGGAACTGAATAAAGAATCTCAAGCAGAAAGAGAAAGAGGAAATAGGGAGAAAAATTACAAGTGGAAATCTGTGTGTGAGATAGGAGGGAAGGGTATAGAGCTCATAATGAATGACACAAAATTCAAGGCAGCTTTGTGGTGTACTGAGATAAAAGGTAAGTGTATATGCTGCCATGGTGAGGAGGGGGCTTACAGGGTGGCTGTGTTCACAAGAGCATGAGACTGATCCAGAGGAGTTTGTGGAAGGGACTTGCATGCCTGGGGTTCAGGAGGACTCTGTGGCCCTGGTCATCTGAGATAACCTGTGAGTTAGCTGAGATTGCATGAAAAAAGTCCTAGGACTCTGGATTATTCCCCATTATAAAACCTATGTTTTCTCATCTGCAGAATAAGGCAGATAGACCAACTGACCTCTGAGGGTTGAATTTTCTCACAAGGCTGGAGGGCCACGGACATGTAATTAAGGGGTCAGGGCAGTCACCGTCACAGCCGGGCAACTCAAATGCTTCATCGGAGACCAGAGCTAAAATCAAGGTTTAAATCTGAGCCAAGGCCTCCAACTCAAAGCTGAGTTCATAGGAATAGTTTGGAGGAGAACTATGGAGGGGGGGCTCCCAGATGGGGCAAACCCATGATGGTATCACAGATTTCTAGCTCTTTCCTAAATCTCTTCCTAAAGATGGACATAAAATATCAGGCCAGGAGAAAAGAAAATCCCACAGACCACACGTTCCTCAGAACTGAGTGATGAGATATCCCACAAGACCCGAAGTATGGATAGGCTGAACTACCCACCTGTCCACAGCGGGCCTCTGCGTGTCCCCTGCAAGGTCTGCAGCTACCTGGAGGAGAGAATGTGGCACAAGGGGAAATGCCTCTACCGTACGGATGTGAGGGCTGAAGACCGCGGGGCTCATGGAGGGCCGCATGGAGATCAGGGTGGGTGAGCCCTCAGCAGAACCTCCCACCCGGAAGAACAAAGATGCACGGTAAGGAAAGCTACTCCCAGTGAGCCCAGGTGGAGCCGGTACAAACCGCAGCTCCCATGCTGAGAAATGCAAGTGCAATTTGCTTCTGTCATTTCTGCTAGCAGCAGCAGCAGCAGCAGCAGCAGAAGCCTTGGAGCCATGCAGCGAGGAAAACCACCCTGTCTATCCCACCCTGACCACTGAAGTCTGTTCTAGAAAGCACAGAAAGTTGTTTTATTTAAATACACACAACAAAAAGAATTGTTATTTAATTCTGTATGATGATGTACAAATAAAAGTACTATGTAACGTAATGTAACAGAACTGACAAACAAAATGACAAACAAACTGTAACAAAAATATCTCAGGTAGTTTAAAATGTCTGATTAAAATATTTAATAATTTTTAAAGGAGGGAGGGTAGAAAATTAAAATGGTATGATGTTGTTGCATCCTAAGGGACTGCATAGAGCAAAGCAACCCAGGGGGATACCGCAAATGGGAGAGGAACCTTTGGGTTCTGGGAACCCAAGAGTCTGTTTCGATCAGGTACACTGGCTGGGGAGACAGTAGGACGGGTTTCCAAGAGAGGAATCCTGCGGTCAGGATGAGAGATGGGGGCTTCCTGTTACTGCTGGAGAATTTTCTTTCTGCTTCATTGTGCGGCTTTCCCCAGAAGTCTGATGATTTTTGACTGTGTCACTCACCAGTAAGTTGCAGAAGCCCTGTTCACACAGTGGTAGCTGCTGTTCTGGTTTGCTGGTCCCCTGGCCTCAGTGTTTTGGGGGAAGGAGAATGATTTGCTGGCTAGGGTTGGGAAAAGAAAGGAAGTTGGAAAGAAAGAATGAAAACAGAGAGGAGGGGTAGGTGTGTGCTCAGCCAGTTCTCTTGATCCGATCATTTGCTTTTCTTGTTTTTTGAGACAGGGTGTCACTGCATAGTCCCGGCTGGCCTTGAACTCATTATGTAGCCAGGCTGGCCTCAAACTTGTGGAAATCCTGCCTCAGCTTCCTGAGCGATGAGTTACAGACACGTGCCACCATGCCCAGTGATCCAATATTTATATCCCTAATTTCAACCACCTTAACTTTATTCCACCGCAGACTATAATGCTTTTGGTTCTGTATTACTGACTCTCATGGACTGATGATATAGGTGGCTATGAGACATTACTTAAACAATAGCAGTACAAGGAATATTGCTACTGCTTTTCTGGTAACATCTCTCAGGTGAGTCTATCTTGTCCCTTTACATTTCAGCATTTAGTTTCACATTGTACTCTTATGCCAAAGGGCATACTAAACGTTCCACTTTGGGTGTGGGTGGCACCAATCAGTGTACAGTCCGGGTGAGTAAACGGGGAGAGAGGCGAGCCAGGCCTTCTGCTACATCTGCGGCTGCGCTCACTGCTGCTTGCTGCGTTCTTTCTGTCCTGCTAGGACTGTTTCTCTTCTGTGATGGCCCTCTGCCATGCCGCCCTGCCTCGGAGCCAGCTGACTGTGAGCTGAAACCTCTACAAACTGTGAGCCGAAAGAAACTTTTCCTTCTTTAACTTGTGGGTGTCAGGTATTTTGTCACAGCAATGAGAAAAGTAACTAAGACACGATCCCAGCATGAAGAGGAAAACCAAAATATCTTATTTTCATTATTAAATTCTATATCTTTATTGCTCACTAAGGCCCCTAGGATCTTAAGAATACTTTCAACCCATATCAACCCCTAAAAATCAAAACTTGAGGAAGTGTCATTCATTTTCATAGCATAACCTCCCAAGATGGTAGCTGGCATTATTATTTCTTTAAAAAAACAGTAAGGAACATGCCAGGATGAAGTAATTACTCTACCTATGACACTGAAAGCAACCCCTGTCCTACCCAGCAGACTCTGGTGGCTGCCCCTTGGTGAGCACTGGGAATGCTCACCTTCCACTTTCACAATCACACGGACACTACAGTTTTATCCCAGCAACATGTTAGTGCCCAAATGGAAAGGACCCTTTAATGGTGGACGAGGGAGGAGTCGCTAGAGGATGACAATGTGGAAGCAGTCATCATGGTTAGCAACTCCCACTGCCTGCATTTTAAATTAGGTGCAGATTTTACAGGGCTCACAGGGAACAAAAACAAACTTGGGAAACATGTGAAGCATGTGTGATACAGGTGCACGGTGCCCGGGAGATGGCGTGGGCTTCCTTCCTGGAGCAGGCGCGAACCCTCATTCGTGTTAATGGAATATTGGCAGAGAGGTAATGAGGTGATCGATTAGACAAAAGCTCAGTGGCTTTTATCCCTCTGGACAAAGTGTGCACAATATTGCAGTGCAGATCTTTCTCAAAGATGCCTTCCACACAATATCTCAGCAAGTCCTCTTCATCAAGAAGTCCTTACCTGCATCTCTCAGTTTCACAGACCTCTTGGTTTCCTTTCTCCAGAATCATCTGGGGAAAAGAAATCAGGTTAAAAGCAAGCAGATATCAAGTAGTCAGACCCATTTTTCTGCTGGGCGTGCACTCCTCTTTCTGCTCCTGGCGTCCTCTGTGCAGGGTTTCCTGAGCAGTCTCCTTTCTGTGGTCTATATCTAGATGTCCCCAAAGCCTCATCCGATCGTAGGTGGTGTTAGAGTTTTCTGGCGCAATAGAGAAGTACAAAACAAACAGGTTTATTGAGATGAGGACATGGAAAGGAGCACACAACCCATGGCGGCTGTGCTGTCTCCTTCGACCAGAATATGGGGGGTATGGGACATATGTTACCTTTGAGCAGGGGTGGTGCTTAGGGCGGGCATTGGTGATGTGCAAGGAGCTAATTGGAATTTTCTGCATGTGCAAACAGGAAGGGGAGTTGCAATTAAGGCTGAGGAAGAAGCAGGAAGTGGTAAGCATTTCCGCTTTGGCCTTCCATTACGTTAGACCACACTCATAACTCTACAGTAATTTATTCTAATGCAAAACTCTTTCATTCCTGTCTTTTTATTGTTAGGAAAAGGGCGAAGTCTCTCTCTTACTACTTCCTGTTGAAAAGGGGCGCCATATTGGGGTTCAGGAAGGTTGATGGGATGACAGTTGTTGCCTATACAGAAGCTGGTACCAGGTGTTTCAACCAGGAAAACTTCATCATTGGTGAATGCCCGCACCCTAGATTGGAAAAATAAAAACACAAGGTGCTATGAGGAGGCAGGCCACTATCCTATTTAAGGATCCAGAAGAGGCAGAAGGAAAGGTGTCTTTGATCTAAATATGCCGTTCCATCAGGGCCATGGTGAGGCAGAATCTGAAAAACAAGTGTGGGGTTAGGAGGAGTGAAGTTATTAGAGGTGATTATTCCCCCATCTGAAAGGGTAAAAATTAAAAGTATAGGTAGGTAGGGCTTGTCTTTGGTCCAGGAGTTGAGCTGAAAAGAATAAGAAGCATGAGAAATATAAGGCCTAATTATTGAATCATATTTGAGAAATTATAGAAGTAGGGGTAGGGAGGGCCATGGCTGTGTCACTATAAGGGAGGTGAGAGCCTAGACCCACAGGGATCTCACGTTTAACTAAACAGCTGAGGGTAGAGAGAGCTAAGACAGTTGTTACACAGAACAACATGAAGATGATTTTATGCATGATGTGGGAGTCTTTAGGAAAGAGTGGCAAGAGTCCTACAGTAAAAAAAATAATTAATAGAATGTAAGGGATTAGGAACCAAATTGGATAACAAACATGACAGCCTGGAAGTTGTGGCTGTGAGGCCTTGGTGAGACGGAGACACTTGCCTGGGAGACAAAAGATGAGATGACCACTCAGGATGTTTAGATTCAGGGTTGGTAGGGCACCACTTAGCCTGAGTGATGTGGAACCAGGATGGCAGTCCAGCAACTTTGACCGTTGTTGAAGGTCTGAGGAAGACCAGGGAGGGGCCACTCCATTTGAGTTGTAGTGCTGTTGAGCGATCTGAGGAATAAAGGCTGGGCCATTATCTGACTGGATACTGTGAGGTAAACCAAACCTTGGGATGATTTCTTGTAACAGAACTTTAGTAACTACATCAGCAGTCTCCCTGGTTGTGGGAAAGGCTTTTATCTATCCTGAAAAAGTACACACAAAGGTGAGAAGATATTTGAGAGTTTTGTGGCAGGGCATGTGTGTAAAATCTACCTGTCAGCCCTGACCAGGGGTGTGTCTGCAAAACTGATGAATAGGAAAGGAAGGGGGTGGTATGTGTCCCTGAGGAGAGGTTTTACTATAGAGATGACAGCCGTAAGTTGTTGAGATCTCAGAGTGTCTGGGTCAGTCTATATAAACACAAAGGAATCCTGACAATCAGGGTGTAGGGGGATGGTAAAAAAAAAAAAAAAGGCATTTTTAAGATCTATGACTGTAAAGTGAGTGGTGGAGGGAGGGATATGAGAGAGCATGGTATAAGGGTTTGGCACCAGTGGGTGGATTGGGGTTACCGTGTTATTGATTACCCTAATGTCCTGCACTAGATGATAAGACCCATCAGGCTTGAGTACCAGGAGAATGGGAGTATTATAGGGTGAATAGATAGGTTTAAGAAAACCATTGTCTAAAAGGCACTTGATTATAGGTTTGAGTGCCTGTAAATGTTTGGGAACTGCAGAATATTGGGGAACACAAGGAAAAATTGAAGGATTCCTAAGATGAATTAAAATAGGCATGGCATAGGCAGCGTGGTTGGGATTGGAGGTGTCTCAAACTATGGGGTTGACCAGAGAAGAAGGGAGGGGAGGGGATGACTTTGTGGTACACTGTGAGGGTGTCTGGAGGACAAGATCTGTGGGAAGGGAGGAGGTAAAGGAGAAGTTAAGCTTTTGAAGAAGGTCCCTACCTAAAAGGGGTATGTGACATGTTGGAATTCCTAGGAAGCTATGGGTAATGAAGAGAATCTGGAACCTGCATGGAATAGGCTCTGTCTGCAGGGGCTGTGTAGGTTGTCTCTCAACACCCACTAGAGACTGAAGACTACAGAGACTGAAAACTCAGGAAGAACCCTATACATGGCCTCTATGTCCACAAGTAAGAGAAGGTCTTACCTGAGACCTCCAGTGGGATTTGGGGCTCTGAGAAGGACACCTTAATGGGGGCTGTGGCCCCTGAGCCCCGTCAATCTTCAGCAGCAGGTCCAAGTATATCAGTCTGCGATGAATCCGGTTGTAATGAAATCTCCTGTGAGGACCAGGAGTTAGAGGATGGCTTATCTGCTCTCTGGCAGCTAGGACAGTCACTTTTCCAATGGCCCTCGAGATTGCAATAGGGGCAAGGCCCCAGAAGAATGCTGGGGTTGGGGCACTCTCTTGCCCCAGGTCCTTTTTGTTGCACTTGAAGCATGGTCCAGGAGGGGCTCAGGCAGCTCCACCTTAGCTCCAAGTGTCACTGCTAAAAGATCAGATTGTTATGTTTTCTTTTGATTTTTATCTCTGTTGTTGAAAACACGAAAAGCCATATTAAGAAGGTCTCCCTGTGGGGTTTGAGGGCCAAGTTTAAACTTTTGTCTTGGGATCTGGCCCACAGTGGAAGGTATCTGTCTCCTCCACAGTCACAAGACATTTGGTTTTTGTGCTGGCTATTTTGAGGCCCTAGCCCTGTCTGACTGCCCATAATATTTTTAACTGACTTAGCTGCCTATAGCACTTTTTCTCTGAGGAAGTAACCCAAACTGCCGTGAGGGATAATGAGCAGAGACCGATCTGACTTATTCAGGCTGAAGGGGATTGAAGTTGTTCAACAGCAGTCAGGGATACTCTGCAGAGCTTTTAACTAGTGGCCCTCAGCAGACAGCAGACATCCTCATTTTGTGTAGGTGTATAACTTTAAGTCTAAAGGAGACAAAGGCAAAGAATCAATTAAGTATGCAGGAGTCAAATAATACAACCAACAGGTATTTATGAATATAATTTTAGTAATGGCTTCCCATAAAGAAGATAAGGATAAGGTCCAGGGAATTTTAGAAGCTGACATGTCATTCATTTGTCATACACACATTTAGGTTTTACAATTTTATAAGTACCTCTGGTACTGTTAAAATGTCTAATGCCATCTGATTTTTGGCCTGTTTTATTAATTTTACCTCTTTATTTAGGAGATCAGCTAAGATACCATTTAAGGCCAGTTGAGTGTAGTTAATTATGGCCCCAATATAACATATAACATTTTTCATATAACATTTTTCTGGAAAAGATCTGGTGGATCCCAGTAAAAGGAATCTAAAAAGAATTTAGTATATTTGTTATGATGCCTTGGGGTTTGGCACATTTTTGGCAAGAAGAAACCTTAATCAAAGCATGCATAATCAAAGTATAAAGCATATATAATCAAAGCATGAGCAGTAGGGCTGATGGCTAAGTTTAGAAACTGCTTTTAGGTTATAACAATTGTAACTCATTGACTCTTAGGTCCTTTTGTTGATGGACATTACATAAATTTTTGTTTAAAAATTATTATTTGACTGATGACCTCATGTTGCTTTGACTTGAATCTGTTGGCTAGAGCACAGGAAAAAGGTAGATGTCTGGATCTGAAAGAAAATATTCTTCATAATAAACAATCCCAATTTTATATTTGAAGGCATGAATATACCATCAGATCAGCAACAATGAATTGTCTTAGTCATATGAACTTTAGTTGGGGTGTCTCCCATAAGTCTATGGAGATTATTGGGGCCTCTGATTAATGAATAAGAGCTGGTTAAAGTTACCAGGTGGCCACTTTCTTATTCATCAATTGAAGTCCTGTCCAATGTCTCCTCATCCCAAGGGATTTTGTTTAACCAATTTTAGCATCATTTTGACCAGCTGGCAACCTAGGTGGAAGCATGTTTTTAAATCTACAACCCAAATAAACCTTAATTAAATGGTGTGAAAACGCCAAAGAAAAAGGAAAAAAGGTTGTTGAGCTCAAATAAAGAGGAACAGCTGTTTACAGAGCAGACAAATGGACAAACATGGACAGATGATCTGTACAGTGTAAACAGACTGGACAAACAGACAACAGATATACAGAATGACAAGCATGTTATAAAATCAGAGTGCACTCAAATATATTTGGCCAATCTGAGCTATAATAAATAGACTAGTGTGAACCTTTTTGTAGATTAATTAATAGAGAGCTCTTGAAATAAGACTAGCAGAAAGGGAACCTAATTTATGGTTACTCTGAGATAGGTCAGAGAGGGGAAAAGGAACATGACTATGAACTAGTGCCTCGGGACCAGCCTGTAGATGGCTGCTGCTGGTCCCACAGACTGCAAGAGGGCGACCATTGACCCTGCGACCTGTCACAAGATGGTGGCGCACTGTCACATGGTGGAGGGCTGTGAGGTGGTGGCTGTCCTCCATATGAGCTGCATCAAGATGGCTGCTGAGGACCATGTGGCTTGCTGGAATGCTGGAACACACAAGACCAAGTATGGTGGGCCAGCGGGGAAAACGGCAGTGCAGAGGTAGGGGACAAAGAACCGTCTGATGGAATAGACGGCTCAGATGGAGGTGATTGAGAAATTGGAGACTGGGGAGAGAAACTAAGGGAAGGATTAGAGGTCACTGGGGATGAGGAAGGGGGAGAGGATGACATAGGGGACACAGAAACCTCTGGCTGAGAAAGCTGCGGGATTTGATCTTAAAGATACGGGGAGGAGCCGTAAAATCAGGAAACACATCATCTAAGGGGTCCATTGGGGAGGGAGAGAGAGTTCCTGGTGGAGCAGAGCGGCCATTATACAAGACAGAGTGAGAGAAAGACACGTCCTCAAAAGGCCTGAAAAAGGCCTAAAAATGAAGGGTTTCTGCCAATTTGCTGCCATTGTGACAAAAGCATAAATAAAAGGTCAGCTTTTTGGTTTTCATAGCCTTCTTGAGGCCAAGAGTACCAAGGTTAGGAACCAGGCACCCCAGAGGTGTGTTTTTTTGGGGGACAAGAAGTGGTCCCCATGACCGAATTATAAGTGAGCTGAGAGAACAACTTCGCCTCAGGATGTAAAACCTTCAGTTCTCCCCCAAGGAACGTGAAAGCTGTCCTGGATCACACCTATCCAAAAAGGTGTCACCTGTTTTGAAAGTGTGACAGGGAAAGTCCCAACACCCGTTCTCCTTGGCCGTCACTGAAGACTGCGGGGCGGGGTCCCAGGGAGCAAAAATAACAACTTTGCCTCAGGCTGTAAAGCCTAAGGGTCCTGAAAACTGCCATCTCTGTCCAGGGAAGGCAACGATAGGCTTTCTGACACAAGCTTGTGAATTTTAGGAGCAGAAACAGAAAACCCCACGTGGCAGCTCACCTGTGATGAGGGAGGAAGGTCGCTGTTGCATGTGGATTAGCGGTGGCAAGTAAACAGTCCTGGAGGAGAAAATAGGTGGTTCGTGGGCAGGGTAGCTGGAACCAGGAGTGGCTCCCACGAGCTAACACGCTCTGCCATCTGAGTCATGGCACCATTATGTTAGAGTTTTCTGGCGCAATAGAGAAGTAAAAGTACATAACAAACAGATTTATTGAGATGAGGACATGGAAAGGAGCACACAACCCATGGCGGCTGTGCTGTCTCCTTCGACCAGAATATGGGGGGTATGGGACATAAGTAACTTTGAGTGGGGATGGTGCCTAGGGAGGGCATTGATGACACTCGAGGAGCTGAACTAAGAGTTGCCCTACATCAATACTTCTGGGCTAGTTAGCCCGGAAAGAATGTAGGACTCACCCAACAGGCACGGTAGGAAGAATTCAGGAGACTGGATCTCCTCTTCATTGTGGTACCCAGCAATTTGACAAACATCAACCACACAGTAGAACCCTGAAACACACACTACAGAAAGTTGTGACTGTTGGAATAAAAAGACCAGAAATTTACCCAAAAGGTGAAAATGACTAAACAAAAAGGCAAAATGCAATCCCGAACAGCTAGTCCATCAGGGGCAAGTGCAGGTAATAATGAAATAGAGGACCCTAAAATTCATACACCAGAAATCTCTGAAAAGCTAGCAAATGAAGTAAAGAAACAAATCCATGAGGCTATGGAGGAACTCAAATTAGAAATAATGTCTTATGTAAAGACAAAAGTAAGAACCTTAGTAAATGAGCTGCTCAACATAGCTAGAGAAGAAATAGGTAAGAAACTACAGGAGCATGGGAAATTGATTGAAACTTTGAATTAACAATGCAGAAAACAAGCAGAATCTACGAAACAAATTGAAAGAGATATGCAAGAAGCAAAAAATAGTATTGAAAGCCTGCAAAGCTGTTTAAATGAAATAGTATTGAAAGCCTGCAAAGCTGTTTAAATGAAGCTGAGGATAGAATCTCGGACCTTGAGGACCAAATTGCAAATAGCGTTCTGAGTCACGGCACCATTATGTTAGAGTTTTCTGGCACAATAGAGAAGTAAAAGTACATAACAAACAGGTTTATTGAGATGAAGACGTGGAAAGGAGCACACAACCCATGCGGCTGTGCTGTCTCCTTCGACCAGAATATGGGGCGTATGGCACATAAGTAACTTTGAGTGGGGGTGGTGCTTAGGGAGGGCATTGATGACACTCAAGGAGCTGATTGGAATTTTCTTCGCATGCAAACAGGAAGGGGAGTTGCAATTAAGGCTGAGGACGAAGCAGGAAGTGGTAAGTGGTCCTGCTTTGGCCTTTCGCCACTTAGACCACCACTATAACTGTACAGTAATTTATTCTAGGACAAAACTCTTTCAGGTGGGGCTTTGCTAGTGACTGGATTATAGTGACATTGCTGGCTTGGCATTAGGAGATGGGGTTTGGTCTCAAGAAAACAGTCACTAGGCATGGCCTGGAAGGGTGTGTCTCCCTCTTGGCTCCTTTTCTTTCTCTTCACTCCTGGACACCATTCCATGAGCTGCTCTTCTCGCCAAGCCCTTGTGCCATGCCTTGGTGCCAGGTGACCACACAGGAACTGAGATTACTAAAACAAGAACCAAAACAAACCTCTCCTCCTTCAAAGTGAAGATGTCTGGTATTTTGTCCCAGCCAGGAGGAAAGAGACTGAGACGTCTTTCCTGCCTTTTAATCTCAGCATTACAGAGCTGGGCCCAACATGGCTCTCTAGGTGACCGTCTTCACCTGAGGTTCCTACATGCATTTTTAAAGCCATTGCCCTTAAGTCTGTGAAGGGAGAATGAGCAGGATGTTTGCAAAGAAGACAAATGTCTCATGTGATGCAGGCTGATGAGAAAACAGCCCATGTATGGACTCAAAGCTTTCAAAGAAGGGAAGCCTCACTGCATTACACGAAAACAAAGTACATGGAGATGTTGAATCTCTCTGCCAAGAGTGGAAGTTTTAGGTGTAGGCATAGTCAAATCACCCTAAATTATATATGCACATATATATATAGTGCACACACACACACACACATGCACACGGCTTTTTCTATGTATCTTGATTTTACTGTTTGATGAGTTCTTGTTAAGAAAAAAAAATGCTGCTGGGTACAGCTAGTCCCACCCTTCTCCCACAAAGAACATCACAGGACTTGCGCTCTCCTGGGCTGCTGGGAACTGCTGGGCCCGCCCTTTGCCTGCAAGGAACATCCAAGAGACTGGTAGTGGAGGGCCTGAGCTGCCTGAGACCACATCTGCTGGACCCACCCTTCCACCGGGAATACTGAACTACAGTAGACTACCAAGCTGGTTTTTTGAGAGAATAAACAAAATTGACAAACCTCTAGCTAACCTTATAAAGAAAAAGAAAGAAAAAATCCAATTCACACAATAAGGACTGAAAAAGGGGAAATTACTACAGATCCCATGGAAATTCAAAACATCATAAACACCTACTTTGAAAATCTCTATTCACATAGAGAGGAAAACACAAAAAAAATGGACAGATTTCTGGAAACATATGAACTACCAAAGCTCAATCAAGAAGATATAGCAATTTTGAATAACCCAATATCAGCTATTGAAATTGAAAACTTAATAAAAAACTTACCAACAAAGAAAAGCCCAGATCCTGATGGATTCACAGCTGAATTCTACAAGAAATTTAGACAAGACTTGATGCCAACACTCCTTAAACTCTTCAATGAAACTGAAAAGAAAGCAACCCTTCCTAAATCATTCCTGGAGGCACGTATTACTCTGATACCAAAACCAGAGAAAGACCCAACCAAAAAGGAGAACTATAGGCCAATCTCACTAATGAACATAGATGCAAAGATTCTCAATAAAATACTAGCAAATAGAATGCAGCAAATCATCAAGAAGATTATACATCATGACCAAGTGGGGTTCACTCCAGGAATGCAGGGATGGTTTAACATATGCAAATCAATAAATGTAATACATCACATCAACAGAGCCAAAAACAAAAACCACATGGTCATCTCAATGGATGCAGAAAAAGCTTTTGATAAGGTCCAACACATGTTCATGATAAAAACCCTTCAGAAACTCAGAACACACGGTGTCTATCTCAAACTTATAAAGGCCATCTACGACAAACCAACAGCCAATATTATACTAAATGGACAAAAACTAAAAGATTTCACTTTAAATTCAGGAACAAGGATGTCCACTATCACCACTCCTATTCAATATAGTTCTGGAAACACTAGCCAGGGCAATCAGACAAGAGAAGGAAATAAAAGGAATAAAGATAGGAAAGGAAGAAGTTAAATTATCACTATTTACAAATGACATGATACCCTATATAGAAGACCCAAAAAACTCCACTAAAAGACTACTAGAGGTAATAAACAAATTCAGCAGCATAGCTGGCTACAAAGTCAATGTGCAAAAATCAATAGCATTCCTGTACACAAACAAGAAACTCACCAAGAGAGAAATTATAGAAATATCACCCTTCACAGTAACATCTAAAAAAATGAAATACATAGGAATCAACTTAACTATAAATGTAAAAGACCTATATACTGAAAATTATTCTATGCTAAAAAAGGAGATTGAAGAGGATATTAGAAAATGGAAGGATATTCCTTGCTCTTGGCTAGGAAGAACCAACATTGTGAAAATGGCCATACTCCCAAAACTGTTATACAGATTTAACACAATCCCAATCAAAATACCACTGACATACCTCATAGATCTAGAGAAAACATTCCTAAAATTCATTTGGAACCAGAAGAAACCTAGAATAGCAAAGGCAATTCTGGGCAATAAAGGCAAGGCAGGAGGCATCTCAATTTCTAACTTGAAACTGTACTACAAAGCCACAGTGATAAAATCAGCATGGTATTGGCAAAGAAATAGAACTGAGGATAAATGGAACAGATTAGAAGATGCAAGTATAAGTACAAAGACACTCAGCCACCTTATATTTGACAAAGGGGCTAAACATGTTCACTGGAAGAAGGACAGCCTCTTTAATAAATGGTGTTGGAAAAATTGGCTCTCCACATGCCAAAGACTGAAATTAGATCCATGCCTATCACCACACACAAAACAAAAGTCTAAATGGATCAAAGACCTAAACATTAAAAACAGAAACACTAAATCTACGGGAAGATAAGGTAGGTAGAAATCTTGGAGACATAGGGGTAGGCAGAGAATTCATGAACAAAATGCAAACTGCACGGGAAACGCTTCAGAGAATCAACAACTGGGATCTCATATTATTGAAAAGTTTCTGCACTTTAAAAGAAATCACCATCAGAGTGAAAAGAAAACCCACAGAATGGGAAAGAATTTTAGCCAGCAACTCCTCAGACAAAAGGCTTATAACAAGAACATATAAAGAATTGAAAAACATCAACTCCCCCCCAAATTCAAAGACCCTTTCCAAAAATGGGCATCTGAGATGAACACACAGTTCTCATATGAAGATATACAAATGGCAAATAAATACATGAAGAAATGTTCACCATTACTGGTCATTTGAGAAATGCAAATTAAAACAACATTGAGATAACATCTCACACTGGAAAGAATAACTGCCATCAAGAAATCAACTAACAAATGTTGGCGAGGCTGCGGGGAAAAAGGAACACTGTTCCAACTGTTGGTGGGAGTGCAGTCTGGTGCAACCACTGTGAAAATCAATATGGAGAATTCTCAGAAGACTGGGATTGGAAGCTCCATTCAACCCAGCTATTCCCCTCCTGGTTATTTTCCCAGAAGAACTGAAAATTTCATATCACAGTGACATATGTACACCCATGTTTATAGTAGCACAATTTGTGATAGCTAAATCTTGGAAACAACCAAGATGCCCATGAACTGCAGAGTAGATGAAAAAGATGTGGTATTTTTACACAATGGAATATTACTCAGCTATAAAAAGGAAGATCTTGAGGCCTTCATAGGGAAATGGAGACAACTTGAGACTACCCTCATTAGTGAAATAAATAAGAATCATATTTATAAATATCACATCGTGTCTCTAATGTAAAAAGTAATAAGAACTACAGGAGTAATAAAACCCAAGATGCATAATTTCTACTGTAAAAAAGAGAGGAAAAGACAGTGCTCTAAAGGATATAACCACATGCATGTTTAAGTGTGGAAGATAGATGGCCATATTACTGTTTTTGTTAGATTGTTGAGCAGAACTGTTAACAGTCTCACTGTTTGAATGTCTATTTTGTGTGCTTTAATTTTGTAACTTGAGCAACTATTTCCAACGATGACAGTATGTAACTTATCAAGTGGTGATTTCTTAGTGTTTTTGTCTTTGTTGTTGCCATTCTTTTATTTTTTCCCTTTGGAATTCTGTATTGTTGCTACCATTTTTCTCTTTTGTTTGTTTTTTTCCTTTTTTTCTCTTTAAATAAAAATTTTTTAAAGAGAAAACAAAGCTTTTCATAGAATAATTAATTTCTCCACAACTTGGAGTTATTGTTGAATAGAAAAGTTGCTCATGCCACAACGTGCTTGCCTACCGCATGCTTTTGGCTAGGCGGGCTTTCTTGATGCAGACTAATGTATAATTCTAAACAAGTGCAGAGAGGTCTCTTCTTTTGAAGCTCCCAGCAAGCCCAGAGGAAGTGTCTTCTGCCCGGGGCAGGCTGCCCCATGCGGGGTGGACAGTTGTTTTTTTTCTCTGCAGGTGAAGACTGCCTTTTGCACACAGAACAGCTTTTGTGGACCTGCAGTAGGTCTTTTTTAGAGCAAGCTATGGTTAGCACGACTCCAGTAAAATCGCACAGACACCAAAGCATGGGCTTAGCTTTAAATCGAGGCACCCTCCTTGCCACCAACAAAATCCTGCAGGCTTTAGCAGAATTTTGCTATGAATTGCCTTCTAAGAAGGCAATTGCTTGAAAGCTTAGGATTTCATAAAACAGACAAAATTTCCATTTTCACAGCTCAGAGATTTCCAACAATCTCTCTGTAGACTTGGTTGGTTTTCTTATTTCCTATGTGCTCTTCTGCAGAGAAAATCTGACCCCATAGGTTCGACCTAATCTCAGTGCAGGAGCGATGTTTAACTGTCATCAGGGTAGCTTCTAAAAATACTACCTTGGTGAGCTGCTCAGGGGGTTCACAAAGGGGAATCAGTTTAACACGGGCCAGGACAGGGAGAGCAGCGCCCCCAGAGGAGAACCGAGGAATGAACCAGCCTAGGCCTCCCTTGCCTTTCACTTGGGAGTATGTGAGGATGAAGTCTAAAATACAAGGCAGATCTGACGACCACAATACTTTCCCCTTTAGGAATCACTTTTATCACATTTGTACCCATTTCCACATGTGGCTCTTTTTAAGATCAGCCAAAGATACCGTTAATAGGAAGGCTACAATCGCGATGCATTAGGTGATGAATTCACCTAAACCATGAGGTTTTATGCAGATGTGTGGTGGGGAAGAAAAGGGCAGTCACACTTTCCATCTCAGACCAGATGTCCTGGGCCACACCTGGGCAAGGACGCTGTGCCTTTCCAAGGGTAGGCTTTGGCCTACAAGCCTACAGCTTTTGGTCCTAATTATCTAATATCTATTGATGGGCTGAAGACCCATGTGGCAGTTAATTGTCTGTGTCAACTTGCATAAATGACACCCAGCCAGATCGGCTCAGCAAAGCTCTAGGTGTGGAAGGCCCTAGGCTGGTGAGGATTGTCACCAGATGATTTGAAAGAGAGATGAAGAAGGAATGAAGGATGGCTTCTGTCTGATTTGGAGGAGCTCCAGTCTTGGCTTTAAGCTTGGATGCCTGAACCAGGCTTCTGGTGCAGAATTTTCAGCCTTCTGCCACAGACCCTTGGGCCTCCTGAGGTGGACTTGCACAGGTCACTATAGTGAGCTCCAGGCCTCTGACTGGGTCCATCAGATCCCCAGTGTGCAGACAGAGCTTCTGGACTCCCACACCCAACTCTCTGGGCAGCACTGTAAGCCAATCTGCAAATCCTTGTATTTGTACACTTGTATTATACCTGTTTCTCTAGTAAGCACTGGGTGATACAACCAGAATGTGTATTGGTTTATTATTATTATTATTATTATTATTAATCATCCAGATAATTTCTCAGTGCATTTTGCCTATGGATAATTCTGTTATTCTCTATGAAACACAGATGCTGGGGCTACTTTTTCCCTTTTCAAAGTTCCTCAAAGCCCTAGCATTGATTTTTCTTTTTGCTAAAAATACCCTGGGACCTGGCAATTCCATGCATAGATATGTACTTGAAACAATGGCAGTTGTCTACAAAAAGACTCATACACAAGTATATACAGCACCATTATTTGTAGAGTCAAACTTGAGAGACAGCACAGGTATTCATCAGATTGTGACTGGATGAACAAAATGTGGTGTTTCACTGGCAGGGAATACTCATCATAGTCAAAGGGAGCTCGATGGTGATAGATGCAACAACACAATGACCCTGAAAGACTGCATGCTCCCAGGCACTGGTGGCAAACCTACAGCATAGGTGCCACGGTGGACACTGTCTGTATAGGGCTCCTCATCACTGTGCTAAGACAAAGAAGTCATACGTGAGAGTTTATGTATTGTATTATGAGACTCCATTTATGTGGAATTCTATTAAGGGCAAAACTATAGAGACAGACAGCTCAATAGTTGCCTGGCCTAAAGGTTGACCTCAAATGGGCATTTGGGAAATATTTTTTGGGTGACAGACAAAATTAAACTGCCATAGCAGTTACATGATTTTTCATTTACTAGCAATTATCTAACTGTATACTTACAAGAGATAACATTTATGGTTTGTAAATTAAATCAAAGAACAAAAGACAGAAATGTTTTTTTAAAAAATGGTATCAGCTCCACAAGATTCTGTCCTAAAAAACTAGAAATTATTTTAACTGAACTTGACATTTACTGAGTTGACTTACAGATTAGGAATTTAATTTTGGCGTGCTAGTGGTCTTACTTTGTCCTTGCTAAGATGCAATACCCGACACCCATAAGATAAAGAAGGAGACGTTTACTTGGGCTCAACCATTTGTAGAGGTTTCAATTGTAGTCAGCTGGCTCCAAGGCAGCGTGGCATGGCAACAGGGCATCACAAAGGAGAAACAGCCCATGGAATTGAGGTAGGAAGTGGAGGAGGGGAGAGAGGAGGGGAAGACAGGCCCTTCTAGGCCAGCCCCCGGGGACCACCTCCTTCCCACATCCCATTTAGCTATAAACTCACCAGGGGACTCGTCCCTGAAGAGCGGCATGACCCCTCGATCCAATCACCTCCCCAGAGCCCCACCCATGCATGCATGAGGCTTTGGGGGACATCCTGATATAAGCCATAACACTAGTTTAAATCACTCATGACAAAACCTGGACAGCAAAAGAACAGCATTATTGAGGGTATGGGAGTTAGGCTTCCATCAAGAAGGATGGAGGGAGGACCAGAGGGTGACAGATGCTACAAAACTCCAGAGAAAGCAGGGACATCTAAGGTGGCAGAAAGCCAGAGCAAAGAAAGGTTAAGTGGTACCAGTCCTGCATTCCATCTGAAACCCAGGTAAGGAGGTTAGGGTGCATCTTCAGGACTGTGTGGGCTTCTGAAAAGCACAGGTCCACAGCCCACTTCAGGTCTGAACAACAAGTCAGGGAATCAGTCACAGAACCACAACAGGGAATCCTGGGCTTATGGTAATGTGATGCCAGAAGTCCACCGAATACTACTGAAGCAAGTATCCTTCTGAAGGGTCAGGGGTACTAAGCTTGACTACAAACTTAGGAAATGCAGCTCCTGGGCTCAGGGGTCCACATTTGTAACTTGTAGAGGGTTCTAAGAGGAAGGCAAAAGGAATGCTTTTTGCCTTGGCACCTGGATTGTCTGCAAGTTCTGCAAAGGCTTTGAATCAGGGCTGGAGGGGAATGCTCGGCCAGCCGCAGAGCACTGCTTCTAGTCTTTGTGTCCAGCCAGATTTCCTGGACAGGAGTGGCATTGGATGGGCAGCCATGTGTCCTTTCTTCTGTCCTGCTCATTCGGGTTTGACTGGGAGGCCTAAATTTCTCTCTTTGAGTCTCTGTCCCCGGAGAAGCTCATGTGGGGCCTCCCAGTCTTAAGGGGATGCAGAGCTGACTCAGGTGGCTCCAAATGACATCCTGTGCCCTAATCTCCACAGCCACATAACCTGACATCAGCTGAGCTGCCTGATATGTAACAGCTAAATCTTGGAAACAACCAAGATGCCCATCACCGCAGAGTGGATGAAAAAGATGTGGTATTTTTATACAATGGTCTATTGCTCAGCTATAAAAAAGGATGATCTTGAGGCCTTTATAGGTAAGTGGAGTCAACTTGAGACTATCCTCATAAGTGAAATAAATAAGAATCATATTTATAAATGTCACATTGTGTCTCTAGTGTAAAAAGTAATAAGAACTGTAAAAGTAATAAAACCCAAGGTGTGTAATTGCTATTGTAAAAAAGAGAGGAAAAGAAAGTGCTCTAAATGATGTAACTGCATGTATGTTAGGTGTGTAAGATCGATAACCATATTACTAAGTTTTTGTTGGATCGCTGAATACAACTATTTGCAGTCTCACTGTTTGAATGTCCACTGTGTATGCTTTAATGTTGTAACTTGAGCAACTATTTCTAAGAGGACAATATGTAATTCATCAACTAGTGATTTCTTATTTTTTTTGAAATTCTGTATTATTTCTACCATTTTTTCTGTTTTGCTTTTCTCTTTAAATCAAATTTTAAAAATACATTATGATTATCTTTTACAAAGGAATTAGAAAAGATCAGTTTTGCTAACACACAGAAGGTTCTAGGGTGTATGTTATACTCCACTGACTGCAAGATGGCAAAGTGAAAAATTGTTGATGTTCTTTTACATTGGGCGACACAATAAGAAGAGAGAGGAATTTAGAAATGGGCAACTTTTGCGCACAGGTGTGGGAGAGGAGGTGTTCTTTTATTTAGAATCCCCATCCTCAAAAACCAAGCTACAGAAAACAGATCTTTTTACGAGCTTTTGGGGTGCAATGGAGGTGAAGGTGGCTTCAGACCATAGCTTAGCCCCGCATTGAATGCGGGCAGCACGGGAGGCTGCTGCAGCCACACTGGGGTGCACAAGGGCAGCCAAGGGGGCTGACAAATGTCCGTGTAGAAAACGCCATGCTCCAAACGTGCACCCCAAATCAGCACCACACTAGCAGCACCTCCATCTTCAGGTCTGGGAGCTGGGTAGTAAATGGAGAATCCTTGTCCTGTGGACCCGTGTTAGGGACTAATTGTGTCGCCCTAAAATAGACACCGACTCCTGATCCCCATTGTGTACGTGGAGATAGGGCTATGGGAGAAAATTAGGGTTAGATGAGGTCTTGAGGCTGGGCCTCCCATGTGTGTGGGGGGGTTAGCATCATTCTAAGAAGGGAGATGAGGCTGCAGAGTCACACAAGGACACAGCAAGGCCGCAGTCTGCCAGCCAGGAAGGAACTTCGCTAGAAACTGAACCTACTGACACCTGCATCTTGGGTGTCCCAGAAGGAAACTGTCAGAAATAACACTTCTTTTGTTTAGACTCAGTCACTGGTATGATGATAGCTCAAGACTACCAGACTGAGATAGAAACTGGAACCGAGAAATGGGATGGTGCCGAAACAAATGTCTAAAATCACGGGGCAACACATAGAGGCTGGAGTTCCAAGGTTCACGCTAGAAATACAGGCATGAAAGACAGTTCCGGGACGGCCTAGAAAGAGGAGGGTGGAAGAGGCAGCGTCCATCCCCTCGAAGAAGATGGCATCCTGAGGAGCAGGGGTGGAGCGGCGGGTGGGAAAGGCCACTTTGCAGAGGCTTCAGGAACAAGATTTTGCAAACAAGAAAAGCAATCATCGCTCTGCTGGGTAGGGAACTGGAGGAACTGTGTTTGTGTCCTAGCACTTGGTGGAAACGAGAACTTATAAGTAAAGACGTGGGGATCTGTGGCTGAGATTTCTAGACAAAGTACTTAAGATGTGTCTGGTTCCTTCCGACTGCTGGCACAGATGGTTATGAATATCCAACTTCAGATTTTTACATTTTATGATTGTGTGAAAACAACACACATGCAGTAGAAACTGGGCTTGAATTTTGATCTTTTTCCAATTTAGCCATATGTGATCTGGGCAGAGACGGTGAACGGTGGCTCCCAGCCAGTGTCACAGGCGAAGCAACCCAGACTACAGTGCTCTGCGGCGTGGAACGATCATGTTCAGTGGGTTAGGTGTAAGAAACACATTTTTGATGTAAGATTTTTGTTTTTCAACTTACAATGGCTTTATCAGGAAGTAACCACACAGCATGCAGAGAAGCATCCGGATAGCAAAAGGGAAGGAAGAAAGAAATGACTTCAAGGCTGAATTATTAAGTAAAACAGAGCCAGAGTCTAAAGATTTGGTACATTCTCAGCCTGTTCACGTTACAAAAAAAAAGCAAGAAAGCAAATTCAGGGAGGTCACCAAGGATGTGGCTTACCTACACTTAGTTACAGAGACCAGCATGTGAAGCACGGTCCGCATCCAAGCCTAGACCAGAAGGGGTCACACCAGCAGCAACACTGCCATCCGGCAGTGACAGGGACAGAAAATGAGCCAGAAGGCAGCCACAAGCATCTGTCCTCTTCCAAGAAAGGGAAGTGTGAGCCCAGCAGTCTGCGGGTCATCAGAGCTGCTGTGACCACAGCAGGCTGAGTGCTGCAGCCGGGGGTGAGGTTATTTCCACCTGTCCGGAAAAGGAGACCTGGGCCAGGCAGGACTGCATGGGCAGTGCTCTGGGAAGCCAGGTAGTGCCAAGCCAAAGGGCCAGGCTTGCCTTCTTAGCTGGGGGTGACTTTACCATCCCAGAGGGTCTGCTGCTCTGGTGGGACTGGAGCCGTAAGATCTAAAACTGGCACAGGTGTGAGGAAGCTGCTTGCAGGGCAGGGCGGGCCAGGGCTGTGCCAGTAACTGTGGGGACAGGGGCCAGAGGTCGCCTGCTTCAAAGCCACGAGATGGACAGATCCCAGACCTCTGCAGAGGGGTGAGAGGCAGCAACATTCTGGGGTGCTGATGTCCAGGGCCAGGCATGGGGCCAGCAGCCACAGAGGGTGGAGGTGGCCTTGCACTGGACAGAGATGTCCACGAGGTACTCTGGTAGCAACCTCTACTTGTTCGACAAAATATTTCAGGAAAATGATCCACACGGCAGGGGAGGTGGGGATAGAAACAGACACAAAACCAAAGCCAACCCATGCACCAAACTTTTGCTTCTGAGAGAAAAGGCTGTTTTAATTAGGACTAACTTTAAGGCCTTAAATTCACATACATTTTTCACACTGTGACTTTTCGAACAGGAAAAGAGGTAATCCATCAGCTCATCAGGTCTGAAATGGTTTTAATGAGACTTCGCTGAAACTTCATAGAAAAATAACTCAATGTCGCATCCTTGGCCCAAGTCGAGGACGAAGGGCCGCGTCTTGCTTCCCATCCACAGCTCTGTCCCTGTCGCCAGCCCTGGGCAGGGTGGGGGGACCTCACACAGCCAGAGCACCGCTCCCTAGAGCTGCCACACATGTCCGGTTTGGCACGTATGTTAAATTTTATTTCACTTTCACATTCACAAATTCGGGGAGCCACCACGAGAAGTCGGGGAGGCAGCCCAGCTCCCGCTTCCTAGCTTGAGCTCACGCACAGTGCAGCAGTGCCGGCCACTGACTCTTGGGGACACCAGCTGGAACAGCCACCGCGGCTCGCTCCTCACCCGGCTGCCTCTGTGCACCTCACAGGGGAGTTTATTGCTGGTGAACTTGGTTACCCGACAACTGGCCGCTTCGTCCAGGAGGGTGGCTCGATCAGAGAGGGGTCTGGGGCAGCCACCTTGTGGAGATGGAAAGATGCTGGGACAGGTGAGCCCTGTGAGTCCCATGCTGCTGCCATGCTGTCCCCAGTGTTTGGTTTCCTTCAGCTGGCCCGACAAGATGGCAGATGCTGGGTTCTTTCTCCCCCTGAGAAAGGGGAATGCCAGAGGGATGTGTGGGGAATCCTGTGGCCCACCTTGACGGTTGCTGGACACAGGAAGCGTGCGGGGCCACAGCGGCCCATGCGCAGCAGCCTCCTGTGCCACACTTCTTCTCAGGCCCCTGATGTCCCCTACTCAGGTGGAATCTACTCACCCCTCGTGTCCCAAAACCATGCTCAACGCGAGGGGCACTTGGCATACAGATCTGCAGCGACGTGGATGAGCGTCACACAGAGTAGCTGGGAACAGATGGACCCTCGAGACCACTCTGTGCTCACCACTGACCATCACAGGAACCGATCGACAGTCATGGGAATGCGATCTGCCTCCATGATCTCGGCAGTGCCAAGGGGGGTCAGAGGTATCATTTCATGCCCCAATTTCATCCTGCATGAGCCTTGGGAGGGGTCTGCTGTGCCTCAGTCTCTCCATCTCTCCTCTGTTTGATGCCCTCTGTTCCTGCCATCCACCAGACTGATGGGACCACGGGTCCAGCCAGGACAGCCACAGGTGTGACGCCCACTTAGACAACTCTTGACGCTGGGTCACATCTCTTCTGGGAAATGGCAAGGGCCACCGGTGTCCTGATGATAGAGGTCAGGAGGGCAGAGCCCTCAGCATCTTACACCTAAGCCAGGTGGAGATGCCAGGGTACAGCCTTGCTGCTAGGGAGTCTCCTAAGCAGGGGCGTGGCCGAGCAGAGTCCTTGCTGGGCACAGATCTCCACCTGGCTACCCCCTGTGCTAACAGAGACACCTGCATTCAGAGATCCTACGCATTAGTTTAGCAAAAAATCTGGTTTCTGATACCCAAAGAGCTTGAAGTCCCCCTCGAAGCGTGTGTACAGGCGCCGGATGTCCCGTTTGCTGATGCCCAGGAAGTAGCTCTGGACCTTGGTTCTGTTGTACACAGTGATGCCTGGGGGAATGGTCGGGTAGGACACCAGGTGGTCGATGCCGGCTTCTCGCAGGATGTACGGGGCGTCCTCCTCCAGCGTCTCGTGGTGTCCGATGACGCTGTACTTGATCTCACAGGGTGCGCACAGTTCCACATAGGTCACCCAGTGGATGATGTGGTCCCCAAACTGAAGGTCAAGCCACCTGTGGTTCGGGTCGCCCAGGTAGCGCACAAAATCTTCAAACTGGATCCCCCGGGTCTCCGTCCGGTTCCTCCTGTATTTCCGGATGATGCCCGGGGCGATCTCATGCCTGTACCAAGGTTCAAAGCGGGGATTGTGCACAAATTTGTCCTTAAAGGCAGAGATGAGTCGTTCGAATGGATCTCTCACGATGAAAAACTTGAAGTACGTTTTCAATCTAAGGAAAACAATGAAAACAAACAGGTGGTTAACTTGATGCTCTTCGAGACCACAATAGAGTGGTTAAGGTTTAATTCCAGATGGCACCCCCCCATCCAGTCACATGCACTCACAGGCGAGGCTTTGGGGGACGACTGGCTCATGGGTGTGTGACACTGGATCAGTCCACTGATGGGTTTAACGTAGTTCTGGGTGTAGATGATGGACTTCATGAGGAGGGAAGACCCACCTTGGGGGCAGGTGGCACCAACCAATAGACTCGTAGTTTCGATGGAATAAAAAGGGAAAGAAAGCCCTGCTTCTTCCTGCCTGCTATGTCATGGACTGTCCTCATCTGCCAGGCCCTTCTGCCAAGCCACCTTGCCTTGGAGCCAGCCAACTATGGACTAAAACTTCTATAAACTGTGAGCTAAAATAAAACTTGTCTCCTTTAACTTGTGAGTGTTGGGTGTTTGTCCCAGCAATGGGAAAATAACTGAGATAGAGCGAAAGTGAAGCATTCTTGACTGTGGAAAGCCTCACCAGGGCAAGCCCCGCTGGGTCCATACCTCGCCTCCTCTGATTTTGGCACAGCTGTGAGAAAACAAGCTCAGAAAACTCCAGTCCCCGACTACCATACTCTTCCTAAGGACTCCCCGGGAAGACTCTGTATAATCAATGTTTTGTTAATGACTGGATTAATTCAAACCTTCCAGGATTTTTGTAAGTGTGGAACTCTGAGTGAGCCAGAGGCCACAGAAAGTTACTCTCTGACTTGCTCTTTTTTTTTTTTGGTAGCACTAGGGTTCCAGGCCTTTACACTGAGCTACGTCCCCAGCCATTTTTATTTCTGATTTTAAGACAGGTAGCTCCTCCTGCCTTGGCCTCCCAAGTACTGGGATTATAGGCCTGTTCACCACACCTGGACTCATTCCTATTACAGATAAATACTAATGGGAGACATGATAGTAAGGCTGGAAAAGACAGCTTGAGAGTCTCTTGAGGGCTCAGGTCTCCATCCCTGGGATGCTGGGTACATCCCAGCCTTGCTGGCTGCTCAACAACCAAACCAGCAGCCCCATCTGTGTTCCTCGGAGCGAAGCAGGGTCCAGTCCAAAGCAAGCACAAGCTGAGATGGGGGTGTACCACACTTTCTCTGCGGGCTCCGGGCACCCCTGGTCCCTGCTGCTGACCCTGCTCTTACCGCTTCTGGATCTCAGCTTCGCTGAAGGAGGAGAGGCGTGGGAGGCCGTTCTTCTCGTGGTCATGCACCACGTTCTCCGGGATCTCCTCAATGGATGGAAAGGCTCCTGGGAGGGAAACAGGGGAAGGTGGCTTGGTGTCTCAGGATGGCCTTGAAAGCCATCACCTGTCTCATCTCCGTCACCATGCTCCCCAGGGCCTGAGTGACCAGTCTATCCCAACATCCACACCTTATTCTCTGAGTTCCAGCTCCTCCTGCTGGTAGTGAGAGGAGAAGACCAGCGTGAGGTCACCCTCGAGCCAAGTGGAGGGAGAGAGGATGGTGGAAGGGAGAAGAGGAGGGAGCAGTGTAGAGACACTGACAGCACCTACCCCTAACAGGGCACCTGGGCTAACGCTGACATTAAAGAAAGCTTGGTACTCTGGGAGGCTGAGACAGGCGGTCCCAAGTTTGAACTCAGCCTGGGCAACTTAGCAAGACTGTCTCCAAATAAAAAAAGAAGAAAAGGGCTGGGGATATGGTTTAGTGTAAAGGCTCTGAGTTCAATCCCTAGGACCACAAAATCAGTAAAATAGGAAGGAAGTGAACAGAATTCCTAAAACTAGTAACACCTGCTCTCCTCTGACCCCAGGGAGATGCCAGGGGCCAGGGCTTCACCCGCCATGCAGCACCCATAAAACGCCACTGCTCCTGTCTCAAGGGCAACCTGGGCTCTCGTAGCACCCCAGTGCCAGGCTAGCAGTGGTTCCCAGGAGCCCACTGGGCAGCCTGGACTGGAGAGTGACAAAATGTTTGATGCTAGAAAATTCTAGCTATTGCTATGGGCACTGTGGTCTCCAGGAGTGGGGGACAGGTGTGTCACAGAAGTGCAGCAGCATTCGTGGTCGTGGTCTCACTCAGAGCCACAGCCGGGCTGCTGAGGGCTCCTCGGGGGAGGCGTCTGTCCTAGGGCTGGGGGCTGAGCAGGCCTCTCCTCTCCTGGTGTAGACAAACGAGACTGAAGAGTCAGGACCCCAGGAGGGACCCAGCCACACCCCTAGGCTGCCCATCTTGCCGTCCTGGCACAGAAGAATCCCTCTTGGGGCATCCATCTAGGCAGTGGCCGCAGCTTGCCTGGTATTCATCCATCCCTTCCCCAGCAGTGAAGCCCCAGCCGGAACTCTGCCGATGCTGCTGACAGCTTTACAAGGACCAAGGTGGCGGCAGAAGAGCCAGCAATCTGGGTCTGCGCGGGCACTGAGGGAAAAAACCAACCACAGCCACCGGACCCTGTGCCTCAGCACACGACCGGGCACACCTGTTCCTTAGGAAATGAGAAGAGGAGTTGATTAGAAAAGCCCCTGCCATTTTAGAAACAGCTGAAGATTTCTGAGAAGAGTTTCTTCAGGAAATGGTGAGCTGGACAATAAAGGGTCTCTCTCTCAGCATCAGTTTTGTTTTATTCTCACCAAGCATATGACGGCGGCAGGTGCTGAAGTCAAAGAAGGAAGGTTCCTTTTTTTTAATTGAAAAAAAATAAAGACAGGATCACATTGTGGATTTCAGGCTGGCCTTGAACTCACGATGTGGCCCAGGCTGCTCTCAAACTCACGGTGACCCTCCCGTCTCGGCCTCCTGAGAGTTGGGACTACAGGTGTGCACTATGGCACAGCGCTTACTTTAATTTTTAACTGAAATGTGAAAATAACCAAACCTGGACAGCTTGGTGGAATGACAGGTGGGGTCTCCACGCACAAACACGGTGGCCTGCTCCTGCCTCTGCCCATCCTGGTATGTGGCTGTTTACATTCTCTTTCATTCAGGGTGCTTCCCACTGCCAGGACTGCCCTGCAAGCCTGTGTGTACATTCTTTGTTTTCAACCATCAGTAACCTTGTTCTTCCATTCACAAACCCTGCATGCTGCCTGCCGTATTTTCCTCCCCACTACCACAGCATCTGGAGAGGGCACACGGCCAACACTGACCAGCAACCCCGAGAGCTGCTTCGGGAGCCACGGGCCAGGAACCCCTGGGCCACCAGCCTGCGGTGCCAGGCTCTGCTTCCGGACCAGGAGTCCTACTGCTGTGGGTCGGAGTGCACTTCCTTTTGAAGCAGACTTTACTGAAACCCATGATTACCCCATATCAGTGCAGGCTAACTGGATTTAAACAAACCAACCAGGTGTCTGGAAAGAGCTGTGAGTAATCAGAACTGCAGTGTCTGAGGTCCCTTTTCCATCATCTCACTGGCCCCCCCATAAACACATTTCCTGAATGGAGCCAATTTAAACCTCTAAACACAGTGGAAAAGAGAGTGCAATGTCTTTCTGCCAATGGGCACAGAACCTCTGCTCTGTGGGTTAAGGACCCCAGGCCCACAGGGCAGGGGAGCAGGGTGACCTCCCGGACTCTGGGCTGGGAGGGCAATGTCCTGGCCTGAGGCTCTTGGGACAGAGCTCGTGACCACAAGGACCAGCAGGTAGAGTCACATGGTCAGAGCAAGGATCAGCGGAGTGGGTAGGCTGGCCGAGGTGGGGATCCCACTGCGAGAAGTGGGGAGATCCTGACCTGATCGTAGGCAGGTGCCTTTGAAAATGATGTGTCTACATAAACCCCACCGAGGGCTGGGGGTATAGCTCGGAGTCAGAGGCAGAGTACCCTGCCAGCACGTGCAAGGACCTGGGCTGATCCTTGCATGGTGGAGGAGAAGCAGGGGAGGAAGAGGAGGAAAAAGAGGTAGAGAAAAGAAGGATGAGAGGAAGAGGATTATGGTAAGGAAGAAGAGGAAAAAGAGTAAAAAAAAAAAGGAAGAAAAGAAAAGAACTCCATCAATCTGAAAATCATCTGGAAGGTGCCGGACCTTTCAGGACAGGAAGTCCTGCCCTCTCCTCTGAGTGCTGTCCCCACTCCCAGGCAGACCCCTGAGGTCCTTGACTGACTCCCCTACCCCAGTGGCACTCGGCACACGCACCATTGAGCACAATCAGCACCTTCTTCCACTGCGTGTTGCCCACTTTGGGAGTCTGGCAGAAAAGAATCTTGTGCTTATCGCAGACAAATATCCGGTCCAGGACAAACTTGGAGACAGCCGTGTGTGAGAGGTTCTTCAGGGCCTCATCCCTGCACACGTTCCGGATGAGTTCCAGGCGCTCCAGGTAGACTAGGGGCTGGACAGGCCGGCTGTCCCCAAGCATCTTCCCCGTCGGCTATGGAGGAGAGGGAGAAGGAGCATAAGGGAACGCAGGGAGGACATAGGAGCCACTCCTGCCAGCCTGCCCTGTGCCCTCCTTCCTGTTTCTACAGAGCTACAACTACTACTTCCGGTGGCTTCCCGCAGCCCCTCCCACTGCAGTACCCAGTCACACACACGAATCAGCACCATGGCCAGGGCAGCAATGCACACCAGTTCCTGTGACTTCCTCCTAGGGAGAAGGCTGAATTCGAAACCAGAAAAGATGGGAAAGCTTAAGTTCCAAAGCCCACTGCACACCCCAGGGCCGTGGAGAATGTCCCCAACACCAGGGGACTCTGGCTGATCCTCAGTCCAGCTCCTCTTGCTCTGGGGCTGGCACTCGGGCCATAGCTGCTCGCTGAGTCTTGGTAGGGTCTGGGGGAGATGGAAACCTGGGACAGCCAAGCCGAACAGCACGTGTGTGTGTGTGTGTGTGTGTGTGCACGTGCACATGAGTGTGCACATGTGTCATCTGTGTGCATGGGCTGGAGGGGAAAGCAGAGGAGATAGAGAGGAGAGGGGACACACCAGAGCGCATGGCTGCTCGGTGAGTTACAATTCCTTCGTGGCTCCTACTGCAGTGGTGTGTCTGCCCCAGAAGCCAGCCAGGCCTCCCAGAAGTGACCTCACCCCTGTGCCTGTAGCCCAGGCGTTTCTGGAATGCTGCTTCCCTCCAAATCCAAACTGAGCCCAGATGAGCAGCAGCCCCCCCCGGGATGGTGCCCCAAATGAGCTCTCTGGAAATCGCACAAAAGCCTCCATCACTGGCAAATTTGGCTTTGCTTTGAGCACAAGCATTAAATGCAAAGAAGAAACTTTGCATTCAGCTGCTTACCCAGCAGAAGGGGCAGTATCACTTTCTGCCCCTTCCCAGCTAATACATAAAACCTATTTTAATTACTGATACGCATTTTTATTCTCTCCCATTCAAGCACTGGGGTTCAGGATGTGCAAGATAAACGTGAAGGGAGGTGTGGGAACCTGGTCCCTTAATGGATCACACTTTCTGGTGGGAAACACAGAGTTCCACTACTGTTTGACAATTCCTGGTCCCAGTGGACTTTACACGGAAGTCACTTCCTTCGCGCTGAAGCTGGGTGGCAGGAGAATCAAGGGTCCCAGGAGTATAAAAACATGGGCTCAGAGCCAGGCCCACGAGCTCCTGCCCACGGCATGCAGGGCCAGCATGCAAAGATCCCTGGGCATTATGGTTTCCCGCTACCGATGAAGAATAAAGATACCTAAGGCTCACAGGCCTCCACCAGGAGACCATTCCACTTAAAACCCAGCAAAGAGCTCTGTAAACGGTAAAGCATTCTGCTCCACCCACGACTGCTCCTGCAGGCTGCCCGGATGAAGAAGTGCTTTTCTGCAGCACCCTGCTGGGTGCTCTTTATCCCGGCATCTAAACATTGGCTTCCTTAGCCCGTTCTATCGAAGGCCCCCCCCCCATTCTCTATAGGTGCTGTGGTTTCCAGTCTCTGTAAACCATCTGAGTTCTGCTCTCGCCCTGGATGCTGCCACCCAAAGCAACATGCCTGGGCGTCTCAAAAGCTCTACAGCCTGGGTCTCTATCACATCAACATCTGGACAAGTTCACCCTCGCCTCTCTCTGCTCCACTCTGACCAGGGTTGCTTTCCACACTCCTGGGCTCTGAAATAAATAAATAGCTTGGCTTCACTCAGGCTGATGAACATCTTTAGGGTTCACCTGACCCATTTCCCTGCTTCGGGGGCAATCATGACCTCCACCTTCCAGTCTCGGGACGGGGTCAGCAGAGGACAGTGACTTTCCAGAGCACAGCCCTGGCAGAGAACCACGAGGAACTTATGTGCCAAAAGGGCCACGAGGAGGACGTGGGGTCAATGTCACGGCAGGCGAGCGCTGGGGACTGTGGCCGCCTGGGCTCTGCTGTGACTCCATGTGACAGGAGCCCCAGCCTTTTCTCCAGGACACCCCTCCATCCACACAGCCCAGAGGCCAGGTCATCTCTCTGCTGTCCGAGGTCCCCGCTCTCCAAAATCCCAGGATTCTGGGTGAGACACCTTTTCACATGCCTGATATTCCCCTGACCTTGCCCAGCACATGCCCCCTCTGGTGAGGCTCCCACTCAGCAGGCCAGGAATTTAGCAAAACCTTTGCAGCACCTCCACGAGCAAGAAATATAAAACAAATGTGAGCTTTTGCCTCCCCAGATGGACGCTAAAAGGTGAACATAAATACACAGGTAGCAAAAGCATCCACAGGCTGACTCTCCCTTATCTAACACCGTGAGGTCACAGGGTTTCAAATTCCACAGTGCTTCTGGATTGTAAAATATCTATGGATACATAACAAGATCTTCACACAAGCCCAGGGTTCATTTAGCTTCACGTGTATCTCAGACGCACAGCCCGAAGGTAGCTGCATATGATATTTCACATAATATTATGTACGATACAAAGCCACTGTGCTGTGGACTCGTTCACCAGGGACGTGATGACAGCACTCAGAAAGTGTGGGACTTTGGAGCATTTTGGATTCAGGATCTGCTCGACCTGTGTCATAGAGCAGGCAACAGTGACAAACGGGAACTAATGCAGGTGACAGCACAGGCGGGGAGGAGGGACCCTGTGCAGGGCTCCCTGAGGACAACTGTGTCCATGTCAGAGGGCACCGGGCTCGTACCCACCTTCAGTTCCCCAGGAAAGTGCTTCTCTTCTGCCAACCTCCCCACTTCCGGCACGGTCGTCAGGAACAGAAACTCCTGCTTGGCGCTGTACCCTGGAAAACAGAGGTTAAGGTGTCTCCTCAAGGAGGAATAGGAGCAGGCACACAGATGGATGGGACAGAGTGGGATGCCTGGGTGACATGACAAAGCAAGCCGACTGGAGGACGGTCTCCCCAGAAAACTCAGCTGCAACGATCGGACACCCCAAGACCAAAGAGAAGGCTCTAAGCCTCACATTTTAGTCAAAGATGAACTCAAAATGAATTGCAGAATTCACTAAAAATGTTCAGTCCTAACAGTTTCACTAAACGGCATAGGATCGAAATCTCGGGAAACTCTGGACTTCATTAACATTAAAAACAGGTGCAATGTGAAATTCTATATGAGGAGGACAAAAAGACAAGTGACAGGAAAACAATATTTACAAACTATGCATCTGACAAAGGATTTGTATTTAGAGCACAGAAAGTCAAAACTCAATGGTTAAAAACAGAAGCCAATTAAAAACTGGGCAAAGCACAGACATTTCCTGGAAAAGGGCATAGAGAGAAAGAAGAAACTCAGAAAAAGGTGTCCAAGATCACTGCCACCAGGCGCGACGAATGCAAATTAAAACCACAAACTACGACACACCTAGCAGAATGGCTCTGATAAAACAGTGACAATGGCCGGATGGTGTGTGGATATGGAGAAACCTGACCCCCTCTGTAACACCTGTGGGAAGGAAAAAGGGCACAGCTACTCTGGAAAACCAGCCACTTGGGGGAAAAAATCAGCGTGCAGTGACCACAGGACCCAGCACCTGCTACAATTTAATCCAGAGAAATTAAGATTTATATTCGCGCAAAGCCCTAAATACAAATGATTACAGTAGCTTATCTGTAATAGCCCTGAACTGGAACCAGCCTCCACATCCTTCCTTCAACACATGCATGGTTACCAGTCATGGAATACAATGCAGTCATAAAGCTGAAGATCTACGGATACCAACAAGTTGGGTGACTCGCCAAGGAATTACACTGAGTGAAAAAAACCAATCCCAAAAGGTCATATTCTGGAAACGCTAAGCTTACGGAGAGGAGAGTGGATTAGTGCTCGTAAGTGGTCGGGGGTGGGGGGGATTCCGGCATGGCTGTGAGGGCAGCAGGATGGATCGCCATGGTGATGGACATGTTCCGCCTCCAGACTGCATCCCTGCAGATGCCCTGCTTCCGGTACCATGCTGTGATTTTTGCAGAATGCCACCACAGGAGAAGCTGGGTAAGAGGAACACAGGACTGCTCTGTGCTATTTCTTACAATAGAAGGCACTCAACAATGATCTACTAAAAAGTTTAATTTATGGAAAACCAATCAGCAGTCAAGTCAGTGCTTTCCATTAAAAAGTTATGGGGTCCAAAATCAGGCCAGAGGAATCCTAAGTGCTTGCCTGGAACAAAGATTTATAACAATCCTGACCTTGCAGATACCTTTGGGGCAGAATGCGAAGGTCATCTTGGGCTCTCAGTGAACAAAGAAGCATTCACTTCCAACATTTTGCAACGTCTCATAATTAGAAAAAAAAGTAGGTATCAAAATTATCAAAGCTGATTACACAAGAGCATGTTTCATTTTAGAAAACAAAACCTCCTCTCCTGGGGTCAGTAACACCCACACTGCCCGTGTGCAGCCGCCTACCTGCCCAGTCTGGCTGGCAGACTTCCGCCCGCTGCCTGGCACACAGCATCCTCCGCCCACCGCCTTTCACCCCATACAGTGGGGGTGGAAAAGACCTACCGGTGCCCTGAGGACCCATTGGCCTCCAACTTAACATTTTTATGATGTGAAGCTTCCTGGTACTTGCTTCCCAAAGTGTCCAACACTGACTCAACTAGATTCAGAGAAAACCTACAGCATGGCTTATTATGTCTGGCTTCTTTTGCCATTGATTCTTTGATGATAACAAATGCCACCATCACTACTGTGACAACAGAAGTCCTTTGTCTACTCTGCCTCTCGCACTGAGTGACTCTCCAGCTTCAAGGCACAGGACTTTGCTCTGCAAGGGGTGGACAGTATCTCCCCAGTGCCCTCCTTTTGTCATAGCTATCGCTGTTTTTACTTATTAACAAATGTCTAAATCGGCCAATGAAAATCAGCACTGCTGTTTTTTCTAAAAGTGATCACAACCCTTGTCTCACCTAACACTGGAACTGATCACTTGGTCTTGCAGCTCTGTCCCATGTACTTGGGGGGGGGGGGGACGGGGAGCAGGGACATTCAAGTCGCAGTGTCCTCCAGAGACTCACAGGGAAGGTGAGGGGCTGAGACTGGACACAAGATGGGAAGAGGATGTCAGACATGAGATAGCAGCAGTCAGTGACTACAAAGGTACACCAGACCCACCAGGTGTCGTTTTTGATTTGGAATCTTGACAGCATGCCATCAAATACCCATCACTGGGCAGAATCTAATTTCCTGTAATAAAAGTCTAGCCGCTCCCGGTTTAACATGATGCTGCAATGTGCTGAGGATAAATCACTGCTCAAATATCACCCTGGCTCCATCGCCGAACCGAAAGGGAAACCACTGCAGTGCAATATGAAAAGTGCTCCTGTCAACGGCAGCTCAGGACAAACGGGCCCTTCCCCTCAGCTCGGCGGCAGGGAAATCATAAAGAATAGGAGGTGTAAAGAAAACACGCACACCCACTGGCTAGGATTCTGGACCAGGGATCTGTTTCCCACAAGACAAAGCCAAAGAGGTGGCCCTGGGGCTACCAGTCAGGCCAGTCAGGTCCCCTGAACCCACGGTGCTGGTCCCTGGTCACAGCAAAGAGAACTTCACCATGGAGGAGACCACTGGGTCACATACACCTGTTTCCCTCCAATTCGATTTCACAAGGAGCTTGTTACGGTCTGTGTCTAGATGGCCTCAAAGCCTCATGGCTTCAAAGGGCTTTATCAGAGGTGGTTGGATATAGAGTGTGTGGTGCTGGGATCAAGGGTGTGTGATTACAAATCAGTCCACCAATGGGTTTGGCATAGTTCTGGCTAGGCTTAGGGGTGTGAGTGCTACCCCCACCCTAAGACAGGTAGCCTGCATACAGTATAAGGGACAGGAAGTCTTGTCTCCCTCCCTTGTTGCTTTTGTTACCCTGTGGGGGGCCATGGACTGTTCTCTGCCACCCTGCCTTGGAGCCAGCTGATTACGGACTGAAAGCTCTACGAACTGTGGGCTCCTTTGTCAGGTATGTTATCTCAACAATGAGAAAAGAAGCTAAGATGGCTTTTGCTTCAAAAGCAAAAACACTGTGAACATGGATGAAATAAACTCCAATCCCTCACAGCCATGTGGTCACAACCTCTGCCAGTGTGTTGAACTGTGTCCTCTGAAAGAGGGGCCTGGTGAGGCCCCGGGGAATATACCTTCCAAACCACAGCTCTTGATGGGTGTGGTAGCTCATGCCTGTACTTTCAGCACTCAGGAGGCTGAGGCAGGAGGAGCACCCTGGGCTACATAGTGAGTTCGAGGTCAGCTTGAACTACACAGTGAGACACTGTCTCAAAAACATCAACAACAACAAAAAATGCCACCTTAGCATAGGGCCCTTGCTGACAGTCGCTGAGCTGGTGCAGAACATGTGACATCCTGTGGCTGCTTGGGCCTGGGTTTGTCACCAGACCAGCCAGACATCTTGCATGCGAGCTTGTTGCCTGTACCCAGTACAGCTAAGGGACGTCACCCCTGTGATGCTACCAGCTATCTGGGACAGTGAGAAAGATCCCACAGGAGTCAGGACAGGTCAGCTGTGCGGTGGTGACCGCTCCACAATTTCAGGGACCCAATGGTAAAGGGCCTCGCTTTCTCCGAGTTCAAACACCGCAGGGCCACAGCACCCCCACCTGACCTCACTCTGGGAAAAGGGGTACAGGACCAACTGGGCACCAACTCTGAGGCCACCAGGGCCACGTGGCCACCCCGAATATCATAGGGTGGAGGAAAGGCGTCCTGTCACTGGGACGGACTGGCAGAGATGCTGGGTGAGACCGGAGCCCTCCCTTTTCCTGCACTGCTTCCACACACGATCCCACCTAAGCTTCACTTCCTTCTCCAAAGCCTTCTCAGCACCTGCACCTCCCTGAAAACACCCAGCAGAAACCTCGGCACATCCAGGCGGACACACCTAGTTTACCAGACCTGTTTAAAAGCTCTCCTGCCAGAGAACAGTAAAACCCAGGGGTGCGTGCTTTACTTAACTATTATTTTTTCCTGAGATGAGGGTCTCGCTATGGGTAACAAAATCTGCACCCAGGTACCCAGGCCCCAGGGCTCAAGTGACTCTCCAGCCTCAGCCTGCTAAGCAGCCTGGACCACAGGTGAATGCCACTGTGTCTGCCTTAACTACGGCAGACAGACATCTCACTAAAACGCATTCCACACAACCCTATTTTTAAATGAAATAAACCACAAACAAAGCAATCTTATGAGCCAGGATGGTACCTTCCTTCCCCGCAGGGGACGTTCAGGGAGTGGTGACCAACGTGTGTTACTGACGCTCAGCAGCATTTTGTGTCATTCAAATTCCCCGCTATGCTCTGCCAGTGTGTGTCACCCGGCCTCACTCCTGCAGACTCTGACACACCCACCCAGTCTCCCGGGAGATCCCAAAGCGCCCCCAGGGTGAGGACCACTGCTGTCTTAATAAGGGTGGTCCCTTCGGGTGGCATGTGACTCCGCTGATGCCACAGCAAAATTCCACCACCCAAGACTCCACCCTGGCTCTTCCCGTGGAGCCCCAGGTCCCCGCTGTGAACTCGCTGCCCTGGTTGCCCCACGTGGCAGGTGGAACGCTGCTTCTCAAGGATGCAAACCACACCGGTTTTCTCCCAAGAGCTCCTGGAAGATGACAGAGGGGCCCGCACTGGTGACCAGGCAGGACCCCCAGAGCCACATGCCTGGTAACAAACAGCCCCGAGTGTGTAACAGGAGCCTGTGGCCCATATGTCACAAAGATGGTGCAGGGGTGCACCAGGAAAACACGGGGTAGAGACATCTAGCAGCATGACTCATAATAGTTAAATCTTACAAGCAGCCTTAGGTCTACGGACAAATGAATGGATTAAAAAATGGTATTTATTCACCACGGAGCACTTCTGTGCCATAACGGGTTGATCTGAGTCATCTGTGGGTTGCACCTTGAGACCATCATGCAAAGTGAAATAAATCAGACCCACAAGCTTCAATATTGCATGGTTTCTCTTCTATGAGAAGCCCAAAGTAAATAAGGAGTAAAGTAAAAGATAACAGGAAGTAGGAAGATAGATCATTTTCCGAAGGGAGGGGGCCCCAGAGACGGAGGCAGAGGCTGGGAGAGCCAAAGACGAAGAGGAAGGAGGCGAGATGTGCTCTGCACAGGCGCCAACTCCCTAGAATGAATGCAGTCATCAAGTACTGCAAACCCAGACTCATCAAAACAAAATCAGTTCAAACAGGCAGCACACAGGGCAGAGATGCCCTCCTCATCCAGGGTCCTGACCCCAGGCTGCAGCGCTCAGCAGTCTGGACCTGCCAAGGAGCTGTCCCGTGTCCCCACAGCCCTTGCCCTGTCCCCCCGGGCCCGGAAGAGTGCTGCCATCTGGCTGGAGCACAGGACCCCAGCGGCCCCCACCCAGCACGCCTGGGTCAGGCCCCAGGAGCCCGTCAGAGCAGAGGGTGCCGAGGTGGTAGAAAAGATATCATGACCCAGGTGAGCAAGGGAGAAGAACATGAGGCAGACGCAGCGCGCTGAGACTCAACCTGCTGCTCCCACACCTCTGCCTCTTGCTGCCCTGCTCCGTAAAGCAGAGTAGATAATCTTTGAAGACCACTAGACAACGCACATTTAAGTGACCCTCCCTGCACAGCACCGAAGGTAAACTTCAAACCTGTGCCACCAAGGTGGGACACCTATCTGGTGCACAGCCATTCTGAGTGACTGTGACCATGTCTCTCAAGGACACAAAGCTGAGCGAATTTCCAAACCGGGGGCTGCACTACATCCTGCTGCAAGGCGTCCAGGACCTTCTGGTACCTCTGTAAAGCATGGGACCACTGTCACTCGTACCTGGGAGTGGTGTGACAGCCAGGACTCCATTTCCCAGAGCCCCTTGCACCAGGAAGCACACCTACCATCCGGGTCTTTGAAGGTCAGTGTGATGAACTTGCTCGCCACCATGAACATGAAAATCACCCAAAAGCATGCGGCCAACAGGAGCCACTGGTGATGCATGTTGTCACACAGCGGCCATCCAACGACTCTGCCTGGAAAACACAAGCGAGACCCTCTGCTACTAACAAGCAAATCGCTTCAGGTAAAGGTTACAGGAAGAACAGGTGAATTTGGTGAGCAGAATCCACACAAAGGCTTGCACGGTCTTCCCTTGACTCCAGTGGGTATTTTGGCTTGGTGTTTAACATCTCATATTTCATTAATGGTACTAAGGATTTATTTAGCAATTAAACCAAATATGAAACACGTCAGTAGAGAGGATATCATGACAGGGGGCTACGCCTGTTTGTTTCTGGAACACAGGATGAGATTTTTTTCTTGCACATTTGCCTCCTGGGTCTCATATGGCCCTGGTCAGGGCCATTACCTGGCCACAGAGCTAAGTGGGCTGCTGGGTGTCTCCTGAGGACTAGACCGTGGCTGGAGATAACTCGCAGAGGGCAGAATCCACACTAAGGAAATGCTGTGTAAGACCCTGACTGGTTGCCACAGTGCAGACATCCCTAGAGAATCTAAAAAAAAGCAGCCAGGTATGGTGACACATACCTGTAATCCTGGCACTCCGGAGGCTGAGACTGGAGGACTGCAAGTTCAAGACCAGCCCCAGCAACACAGAAACTTAGTGAGACCATCTCAAAAGAAAAAACAAAACAAAACAAACAAACAAAAAAACCTGAGCTGAGTACGTAGCTCAATGCCCAGGACCTGGATTCAATTCCCAGTAAGGAATGTAAAAATGCGGAAACACTAGGCTTCTCACCGTTGTTCATTTGCCTGCGTGGGCCTGGGTGGAGTGGTGGGGTCGGGTGCTCTTCATGTTCTTCCTGCCCGGAGAGACGTGGGGCACCCTGGTTGGTCCTCAGCTCATCACACAAGTCATCCTCTGCCACAGCTGCAGGGGACACAGAAGGAAACAGAAAGTCACCACTGAGTGCTGCTTCCAGAGGGGTCACGCGGCTAAGGACACCACTGGGCAGGGCTGTCGCTGGCTGACGGAGGCCAGCCACCCCTCTTGGGCAGGACAACTGTCTTCCATACAGTGCTGATGGCAGATGACCTTAGAGACAGTTTCTTAACTGTGCATGGAAGACTCACAAGGACCCAGAGCAGTGACTCTCTCGCCTCTCTTCTAGAATCCACTGGAACCCAGCGTCTGAACCTGAACTCCCCCCATGCACCTACAAAGTGGTTCTCCAGTTCCACCTGAACACAGCCTGTGATGGGGAGCTCACCACCTGCCACGCTGCCTTGGCCCAAACACAAGGCCCAGTGTTCCCTGGGGTCCCCATGAGAAATTGCCAGATTAAACAAGGAAAAATATGGGACACCATTACTTTTAAATTTCAATTTCTTAGCGTATGTCCCAAGTACTGCACGAGATACACTAAAAAAGCCAGTTGTTGTTTTCTGAAATGAAAATTTAACTGAGTGCCCTGCAGCTAATCTGGTTTATATGCAATATCACCCCTCTACCTGCCAGGGCCAGCTGTCCTGGCTCTGTCCCCACTCCTCGTCCCTGCCCCTTCTGGGGCCAGCAAAGCACAAAGTGGGGAGGAGCAGTGTCAGCTGGAGAATCCCCGCTCCACCACTTGCTGGCTCTGCGACTTTGCTCCCGTGTGACACAAAAGCTCCATCCTCCGGGGGACCAGAAGGAGGACACGGGACCCTGAGACCGGAAGGACCAGGACCACGGGCTCCAGCAGACCCTCAGTGCTGAGCGGGGTCACCTGGCACCTCTGTGACTTCCTGTTTCATCTACGGCCTTCTCAGTGTGGTCACCAGGCAGGACCACAGCAGTGTGCTGTGCCCCAAGAAAGAGAGGGAGACGGAGAGGGGCAGGGGACAGAAAAGGAACTGCGAGGTGTTACACATGCACCAACTCCCCACAGTAAGCGTGAGCATGACACGCCGCACATGCGTGCTGATAAAAACAGAACTAAAAAACCAGGCTTCTGGAAACGGTTCACTTTGCTTTGGTTAGGTCTCAAAGTCTCTGCTGACTGACAGCACTGCTTCTCCATGCTTTACGACGCTGACTCACTGACACGGTCACGACGGGGCTGTCATTCCTACGGGGCTGTTATTCCTGCATTCGCTGCCCAGCGGCTTGAAGCACGGGTGGTACAGGCATGATGTCCTATCAGGTGGCTTTTGATTCATTTTCTTAGCAAGAAGACAGATAAAAGTGATCAGATCCACTTGTACCACTGTGGTTCAAGCCACCTCCAGGACGGTCGTGGATGCCCCACTGGTGTTCAAGCCAGCGGGAATATATCCAAGAAACCAAGCCGAGACCGATTCCAAAGAGACAAAAAATACAACATTTTAAGAATGCAAACTATATACACGTACCCTAGCATTTTTTTTCTGCTGTTTAATCATTTCAACCTCCTGACCACCAGCTACAGTGTCTTCTATTAAGATAACCGAAATGAAAGAAAAGCCAGATAAAATTCTGTAATAGAAACCCAAAGAGCATTTGATGAAATCCAGCATTCATCCTTTAACGTAACACACACACCCGATATTCTCCAAATCAACAATCAGCGTTACATTTAAAGGTGAAATGCAACGACAGCATCAATCCTATTAGACAGAAACCAGCTGCAAGTGCTCATTAGCATCACTATTACATCATGTTGTTTTGGAAACTCTACCCAATGCACGTAGTCACGAGGTACACAAATTGGAGACTATTTGATTATTTGAAGCATCCTACCATCGAATCATACCCCTGGCCCCAGTTAGGGATTTGGGGCTCAACTTTTGATAATCTCAAAGCTTCCCTGGGTTTAGCACTTTCTACAGTGTGGGAAAGGATGGTGCAGACTTCCACAGCCAGGTATGACATGGGGAACTGCCACGGCCAACGTGTATCTCAGGACTCAGCGGGAACAACTCTTGCCACACTATTTTGTGGTTTCTAAAATAGGTGCTAGACTTAAAGCATAAAATGCAGAGAACAACAAACACCCAGCGACACGCGCTCTGCCATATCGATTCTGCTGTGCCTGCTTGAATTTTTCAAAGGACACTGAGTGTTAAGGGGGGGGGTTCCCACACACTATCCACCCCATGGGGGGGGGCTGTCAGTGTGTCAAACGCACACGTCCAGCAGAAGCAGTCGCAGTTTCTCCTGGGCAGATAAAGGCAGGGCAGAGCGGGGTGCAGTGGAAGGCAAGTTTGCCCACAAGCAAAGCTACACACGGCTACCTCCAGAGATGCCCCCTCCGGGTAAGACCCAGGATGAAGAGTTAGGCGATACTGAACCACTCAGCTTTTTTCCCCTCGTGATCTAGGTGAGTATGTGAAAAAGCTGTCAAGGTAACCTAGCCAAACATTTATAAAATCGGGGCTTGTTCTCTAAGTCACCGGCGACAGGTGTCCACCCCACAGAACCAGCGAGACTGTACCTTGCTGGTTCAGTTCAAAACCCCGCTTCTCAGGGCCTGTCCCTGCACAGCCTGTCACGTGCTCCTCTCAGACCTAAGCAGGTATACAGACGCAAGGCCAGGGCAGGATGACCTAAAGGGTCACCAGGAAAGGAAGCATCCACTTGTGCATCCAAGAGGTCAGGGCACAGCGGTGCGTCCACTCCGCACACCCAATCCTGTCCTCAGAGCCTGAAGCCTCACAAGGAGACCTACAGACCCGGAGAGCCCACCTGACACTTGGCCCACGGGGACTGGAGAGGGACACGGCACCATGAGAAGACAGCACAAGGAGGTGTGGCCCAGGCAAGAGGGCGGGGACAGCAGATGCCCCTCAGAGAAGGGGCAGGGACGGTGGTCTAGGGTACAGGCGCCCGTGTAACTCGAGAGGGCCCATGAGGCTGAAGCTTCAACGCAGGTCAGACACGGCCAGGCCCTGAGCGTGACTGGCCGTGGAGTGCAGTCTTCCCCTTGGGCACCGTGGAAGCCACTGTGTGGAGTTGCACAGGAAGCAGGGGAGGCGTGGTGTCTGCTTTTCAGTTTCTCTGGGAACTTCTCTGGCAGCAGCCAAGGATACAAAGAGCAACCTGGCACGGGGAAACACATCTATAGTCCCAACGCACAGGAGGCCAAAGCGGGAGGACGGCTGTGCCCTATACCCCTGCAGGAGGCCGAAGGCACATTCTAACTGGGCTCAGGCACAGCTGGCGAGAGGACCACACCCTGCAGCAGTGACCAAGGTAGGAAGACCGGAGGAGGACTCTGGACCGTGGGGTCTGGACAGCTTGGAAGGCTGGGGTGCCCTGCTCACCCTGGGGTGCTCTGCTCTGCTCTGCGCATACGCTGAACCTCAACATCTCCTTGGCAGTGCCTGAGTTCTGGGCCCCAGGGCTGTGTGACAGTGCCGTGGGGAGCTTTGGACTCACAGCAAAGCCCAGACCCCCCAGCCAGGTCTGCACACATCCTTGGGGTAGGAGAAGCTTATAAACTCTGCACAAACTCCCTGAGCCCCGCCAGGGCACAGCTGTCCAGCTCTCCAGCCTTCTCAGCTTCCTCTGCCCCTGAGCCCCCTGGGGCGCTGGTTAAAGTGCAGGTGCCAAGCAGCAGCATAACAGCCACCCGCCCACCTCCGCCTCCCTCCCTAAAAGAGGAACTGGCAGCAAAAAAGTGAATCCAGCCCACAAGCAAGGGGGCCACATGTGTTCTGCGTAAACAGCTGAAAGAGGTTTAATTAGAACTTAAGCCCTTCCAGCCCTTTCCCCATTTCACTCCCCCACCCCCACCCCGCCATCCTGGGGGAACCAACTACACTACAGAACTAGGGTTTGTCCCCCTTTGTGTGTGGGGGGGGAACCTTTCCACGATACTTTGCCCCATTTTCTAAACAAAAAGCAAAGCGTTCCAAATCCACCAGCCCCAGCTCCTCCAAGCCACCCTGCTACCCTGCCCCGTGTCCTTGAGCGCCAAGTTCTTCATGAGACCCGTGGGGTGACACACTAAAGGCTCACTGTGTCCCTCCGCAAAGGACAGGCCCAGGTCTTTCTCTGGGGCTCTGCTAAAGGCCGCTGCTCTCCCCAACGCCAGGTGACAAATGGCCCTTTAAGAGCCTGACATTTTTTGTAATTAACTTCCCTTTGTTGAAGTAGCAGTGACAATTCCTTTTTGCAGCAGCAGCAGCAGAGGTGGCAACCCTGAGCCTACAGCACCCCTCTGGTCACAGTGTGTTGCCTGGACCAGGTCCCTCTGTCCCCCTACCCCTCACCTCCACCACCACAGGGGTCACATCCATCTGCAGAAGCCTCCCACTCTCAGTCATTAAATGGGACATCAAGATGTCACAATCTGCTCCAGAGGGTTGGCTCTTTGACATCCCTGGAGGCAGACCTGGTGATTAATTAGGGAGAAGGCAGGATCAGGGAAGCAACAACACACTGAACCTATTAGAAGCCCTCACCTCTTCTCTCCCTCAAACAAAAGCAAATGGCAAATGCTGGCATGTGTGTCACTCTAACAGTGGCTATGGCACTACTGCCACCTTCTGATGCAAACCTAGCCCCTCTTGCATTCTGAAACAGACGCTGTAAATTTACTTTGCTCAGCAGGCTAACGATCTTGCCAGCAGGCCTTTCTCCCAGTTTGAGTTGTCGTCCAGAAGCACAAAGCTTTTCCTACTACGCAGGCGCTGAAGAGTTGGAGGCCTCCGCTGCGCCTTACTTTTCATACGCCTGTTGGTTTAGTAAAGGTTCTGAAAAGTCCTGTGGAAAACAAGTCCATCTCACGTGGTCTAAACAGGCCTCCCTCGGGCTGGTCATTCACTTGGCAGCAGCCTATCCAGAGCCCTGGAGACAGGATGGGGAGAGACGGCTCAGAGCAAGGGAGTGAACCAAACCAGGCAGCGCCTGGTCTGGATCCAACAGTGGCACAGACGCCACCGTGCTGCCCACAGCATGATCAAAACAGAGGAAGACGCTGCGGGAGAGCTGCAGACGGCCCTTCACTGAGGGAAAGCCGTTACCCCACCTCACTCACTCACATACACACACACACACACACACACACATGCGCAAGACCTGGGTCTCTCCCGTCCAGGGTTCAACTTTTAAAAAATGTCTACATAATACGGGAGACTCCGCACAGAACAGCTCAGTAATGTGCAAGACACTGTCATCCTGCAAGAACTTCAGGGGAGGAAGAACCAGACCTGGAGCTCTTTAAATTTTTAACCCTTACTAGGAAAGGTTTCTCTCAATTTAAGATCAGGAATCTCCTTTGTTTTTTCTATGGCTGCCTTTCCAGTTTATTGCCTTAGTACCCTGGGTCACTCTTGGTTAGCAGAAAGAAAAACATGTTTCCAGCTCTGTCCAGGGAGGAACCCATCTGCATTTAGGACGGAATCTCAAGATGAAGAACAGTAACATGCAGACAGTACCTACTCAGCCTCCTTGCGCGGGGCAGTGGTACGGCCTGAGTGCCCCCCCCCACCGCCGTCATGGCTAAGGAAACATTTCTAAGTGTCTGTAAATATTTCTGCCAGAGAGTCACGAGTTCCTAGAATTTCTATACGAGCAAGAAAGAGGCCGCAGGACACTGAACAGCACACACACAAGGACCCGGTAAGCTCGCCTTCTCCCTCCTTACCTTCTGACGTGAGGTCACATTTCCCTGCCACATGTGCCCTGCCAGAGGGTCCTGGTTCCTCTTGTCACTGCACAGGATAGTTAAACATAACAATACGCATCATTCAAAGCTGGGAGGTCAGCCTTCTGGGTTTCTATCTGGGAAAACCATTAACCACTCAATCACACAAGTGTATTTTGCAAGATGAATCTCTTACCAAAGCAGGATATTACGGTTCCTTGGTAAACAAGTGAATATTCTACCTGTGCTAAAAGAGCCAGGTGTGTAAAAGCCCTCTATGCAACTTAGTATGATATTTTCTGTAGCTAAAGTAATCCACCCCTATTCTACCTGTTTTCCAGTTTGCTGTCAGGGACAGGATTCCTATATAAGATTATCAGTTACCCCAATGCAGAACGTTCTCAGTTTTGTATTCCTTGAAGCTTTCCCTGGGAGATGATTCCAGATAGGTGTCATATGGTGGATGAGTAAGTGGAAAGAGGTCAAATTCATGGAATTAGATTACAGATTTGATAGGGTGAGCTGGCAAAATAAGCCTAGAACTGCCTTTCTTAATCTCACGCTAAAATTAAAAGCAATTTCCTGTTACGCAGCTGGAAGGACTGAGGGGTATGCACTCTCACCCACGTTATCCTGCAGGGGGCTCTCCTGGCTCTGCAGTCTCCGAGGTCTTGGTTCACCTGTCTGCTCCCTACTTCTGGTTCCCTCCCACCTTCTCATTGTGCAACCTCCTCCAGCCTTTAAAAAGATCTCCATATAACTGCAAGCTACCCAGGACATTTTTAAAGCTTTCTTTGTTCACTCTTGCAAGCCCTCTTTTTTTAATGTCAGGGAAAGAGAGAATGGTCCCTCAGGTGTTTTTTAAAGATTCTATTCTTCTGAGTCCAGAGCAAAGATGGAAAAATTTGTCTTCCCATTATTAAATTCCAATTCTGAGCCAACATGGACTACATCCCAATTATACTGGGGGGAAAGGGGAAAAGGAATTTCTCTGTGTGTGTCTCTTTAACCTAGTCACATAAAAAGATGAAGAGGTACCTGGCCGGTGATCAGCAAGCCAGAGCTAAACCCGAGTTGTTTAAGACTTGACAGAGACATTTCTCATTTGGCAGTTAAAACTGACCAATGCAATCATCCAATCCCTCCTAGCCCAATACTCCAGACTTTGGGTGTTGCACACAAATAATCCATTATGTCAGCGCTGCCCCTTGCTCAGCCACCCAAAACCTAGCCGGTCTGCTTTCCAGTCACCGCTCTGCCCTTTCCTCGCCTGAACAAACTTGGGGAACACAACAACAACAACAATAAAAACCCCCGACAGCATCTGGACCTGCAGCGACTGATGCGTCCCCCTGCAACTGTGAAAGCCAGGCGCTGGTCAGGTCGCGGATCCTGGCGTCTCCAACCCTGGAGGCGCCCACCGCGCGGAGCCCGATCACTGGTGGGAAAGCGCGCTGGCTGCTGCTCGCTGTCTGGACCCCCACGGGGGCCTTCTCCTCCTCTCTGCGCCCCAGTGACAAACACACATTCTCCGATTCGCGTGAAAGAAACCAACGGCGGGAGTCTGGGGTCAGTAATTCCGCCCGCCCCCCAGCATAGCGCACAAGGTCGCCTCCTTATTGCATAATTATGGGATGGAGCCTGCCCGAGCCTCCCTCCATCCGCGAGGTCCTTCTGTCGCCCCACCGGGATGGAAGGCTGCTCCCTGGGGTCCACCTGGGGTCGCGCGCGGCCCGGCCCGGCCTCCCTGCTCACCTCGGTGCCGCCGGGTTCCCCGGTCCCGGAGGCTCCGCTAGCCCCGCGTCGCTGGGCCTGAGCGCGCGCAGCGCGGGGACCACGCGTGCGGGGAGCGCGGAGGCCCCGCCGGGCCCAGGGAGGACGCGGCGGCTGCGCCGGAAGGAAGGAGAAAACCGGGCCCGAGACGCCAGCAGGGGGCGAGGCCGCCGCCGCCCTCCCCGCCCCGTGCGCGCCCCCGCCGCCGCCTTGCGCCGCCCCCCGCCCGTGCGCGCCCCCCGCGCCCCTTGCGCGCCGCGGGCAGGAGCAGCGGAGGAGGGAGGAGAGGAGGAGGCCCCGCCTGCGTCGGGGCGCTAGTCCTGCGCGCAGCCCCGGCGCCTCCCTTCCTGTGGCTCAGAGCGCCTTCCGTCCCGCGGAGTTGGCGCCGTCTCTCTGGGTCAGCATCCAGCAGAGCGCGCGTAAGGTGTCTGCGAGGGAAACAGAACCTTCGGTTTAGAAAAAACTCAAGAACTATATCAGTTATTTCTTGGAGAAAGGACACATTGCGCGAGGAGTCGGGAAGGGGGCCACTGCACAAACCCATATTCCGGGCCTCCGGTTTCTTGGCAGGATGGGAGAGTAGAGGGGACCCGCAGAGACTGCCTGAGCCCTGCGCAGGATGCCGGCCTGATTCCAGCCCTCCGGGGTGGTGGCTCACAGCTGTCCCTGTGTTTTAAGGCCTCCTTTACAGCCCTGGCGCTGCTCCCTCCTCCCGCTGATGCTTGGACGCAGGCTGCAGTCCTGAACTACAGCGGGACATTCACGGGGACAGCTGTTGGCATTCGATGGCTTGTGTGGTGGTTTGCATCTGGATGCCCCCCAGCGCCTCATGGGTTCGTAGCTGGGGCTTTGGGGAGCTCATAGTCCACTGATGAATTAGTTTATAGCTAGATATAGTTACAGCTAGATGTGGTGTTAGGGGGTGAACCCGGTCACGTCAGTGGTCACTGGGGTGTACCACTCCCTCCTCCCGGATCTCTCCCTGCTTCCTGTCTGCCCAGTCAGAAGCTGTTTTTCCTTTTCCATGCCCCTCTGCCATGCGGCTCTGCCTTGGAGCCAGATGACTATGGGCAGAAATCTCTGCAAACTGCGAGCCAAAATCAACCTCTCCTCCTTACAGTTGTGGGTGTGCGTGCTGTGTCTCAGGAGTGAGAAAGTAACCAAGACAGCGCACCCCCTGAGCTCAGCTGCATGGCCCCTGGGATGTGGATCGCCATCCTGTCCTGTTGGAAGTTAACAGTGGCCCTCAGTTTTGCTAACAGATGGCCTGGAAGGGAAACCCGGTGCTCAGCAACATCAGAAGTGAGTGCTTAACAGCCTTTACACCAGGTGCACCCACCTTTCTCGATGCCCTTTATGATACTTTCTTTCCCGGATCGAGTACCTTTTTTGATTACCAACAGAGTATGTGGTTTTGTGCCCAGTAAACACTCAACTTTCTTCCCAGCTGTATCTAAGGTCACTTGGGGCTCTGAAGAGGAAAACAGGATCATATCAGAGAGCGCCAAACGGAGTCCCTCGGCCCCATCCATCTTTCCCTTCTGTGAGTGGAAGTTGGGGTTGGTCCCCTGCCTCCCCCCTCTGGGAACATTTGGGTGTACCCCCCTGCAGCATTGCTCTTGCCTGTAAAGGACGCGTGGTTCTGCCCCAGCTTTGGTGGTGGCTGATGCGTCCTGTGTTGGGGCCAGGGTCCCTCACTAGTATGATGGCTTACTTCTTCCCTCCAGGTTAGCTGCAGTGGGCTGGAGGGTGATGACCACCAGCAGCCAGCTCCCCATATTTTCACTTCGCTCATTTTCAGCCATCATCTGTGCATTTCCACTGTTAAAGATTAGTCTTAGACCCCACAGGTGATCTTTTGGCATCTTTTCTGGGTATCGGGAGCACTCTGAGATATGACTGTCAAGGGATTGTGTGTGACAAGTGACAACTGATAAAGGGGTGAACAGTGTATGGCTCTACAGACTAGTAACTTCCTAACCTGCTAAAAGGGGGAGTGCCTGAGGGTTTCTAAACCTGTGAGGGAAGTCATTGCCTAGAGTATTGGGGGTTTATATACATGATGAAAGTAAACTAGCGTTTTTTGCTCTGACCTGCATGCTAGTTAACCGCCTAACGGTACAGCTATTTAACAAGCAGATAAAATGGGTACAACTCTGCACACACAAATGCATGAACATATAAAATGTTCACCAAGCTTTTAAGGAATGAGCATTTAGATTTTTTTTTTTTTTTTGGCATCTTGTGTCATCTCAGTTGGTTCCTTCATTGAGTAAACATTAGTAGGCTCACTGAGAACTTCCCTTTTGACACTATGCTGGCCATCCTGGTTTAGCGATTTACTCAGTCTTTTTTCTCCGTCCTTCCATTCAGAGATGTTTATGGAGCCCTTTCTTTGGACAATGTGGCTGGAATTACAGATTCTTTTTTCTTTTTGCAGACTTACATGGATAAATATAAGTGGGAAAAAAAATCGAGAAGTAAATTTGGACCTTAGATGGGGCACAGTCTATTATTCAGGATTTAAGGATCCAAGCTCTGAGAATCAGCCCACACGGATTCAGATCCTCTGAACAACATGCATCTTATTAGAGATCCCGCAAACCCTGTGACAGTGGCTGTCCACAGCATTGCAATTGTAGAGAGATGGAAAGCTGTGAGCCAGATGATCTTGGGCTAGGCCTCTTTAGCAGCCATTTTCTCACAACCTGGGTATCTGACCTAGCATCCTGGTCAGATTTCCCTAAGCTTAGCAGACCTCCAGCCTCCACCAACCCAAAAGCTAAGAATGCTGTGAGATAACAGCAAAAGCCTAGGGAAAGGACTTCCCTGCTTTGTTTGTCCACCTGTCTGATGTTCCCCCCATGCATTTATTGCGTGTACTGACTTGTGACTTTCTTTTGTTCTGTGGCTATGAAAGTTCATGTGTCCGGATCTAGGACAAGGTCACTGCTTCTCATGAGTTTGGCGGGGCCCTGTGAGGGAGCTGACCCACATAGTGACTTGGCCTCCCCTGAGATAATACAGACAGCTCCTCTCTTGTTCCCCATGTAACCACCAAGGCATGATGTTTGGCTGAAGATTAGATGTTCTTCCTGTTCTGAATCTTAAATTATCCCCTTAAATTCTCTGTGAACATGAGCCTTCTGCTGATTGTCTAGGTAAACGCCCTGCCGTCATTGGGTAGTTCCTTTCTCCCATCAGGAGCGGGCCCCACCGGACTGTGGCTTTCTGCATCTTGACTCTTCTTTTCCTCACCCTCCACTGTCCTCTCTCTGGAATTTTAAGAACCGTGGCATTCGTGTCCTTAGGGTAGCATGAATCCATGTCTATGGTTACTCATATTTGGCTCAGAATAAACTATTTTTTTAATTTCCTTTAAAGCAGAGTCATTATTTTACCTCAACATTATCTACCACACATAGGGAAAGGATTCATTTTAGACTCTAATAGCAGGCGTAGCTCTCAAAGTGTGATCTTGGGACCTCTTGGGGGTCTCCAGAATCCTTTCAGGGATTCTGCATAGACAAACCTACTTTCATGGTACTACCAGGGTGTTCTACGTCATCCTCTTTTTAGACATGTGCTCTGCTGGTAAAGCAGTAACTGGGTAAAACGGATGACACAGGAAAACTCCCAGTGTTACTGGGTTGTGTCCCAAAGTGTCGAGGAATAAAACTGTGGGCAGAGGACACAGAGAAAACAAAGTTATTTAAAAACTATAAAGGTGAGGAAGTGAAATCTACAAAGGCAAGGAAGTAAAAGATACAAAGGCAAAGCAGTAGATCTCCTGCCAGCCAGGAAGGGAGTCCTGGGTGGGATATTCCAAGGGCTGTTTGTCTAGGAGTTTTTAAGGAGTTTATAAGGGGGCTCAGGCTATTGTGCATGCAGTAGAATCCCTACCCCATAGGAGTCTATGTGCTTCTCGGAGCCCAATCTATACAGAGTCCGTCCATACAGGGGCCACGCAGGGTCCGTGGCCCTGGAGCCCGTGGCCCACCTCGTCATGCTCTGGAGAAGCCTCAGACAGCTGCAGGACAGATAGCAATGCTTCTGTAAGATCCCTGCAGGGTCCTGACTTGGCAGACTCCTTTGGCCTTCCTACTCCATTTAGGGGCAACTGAACTTAGCGCCCTAACAGAACCCCAACTTCTGTCTCACTAACTCCTATCACAGCAGCAAAAAAAGAAAACTGCGTCAGTACTGTTTCGTCCTTCACCTACACGTGCTGGTGGCAAAGACAGTACCACAAAAATGTCCTGCAGGAAGGAGTCATTCCCTTCATGACACACAGGAAGGCGCATTTCGCCTGCTGCGTACCGCAAGTGGGTGGCCATCTGGGGTCAAAGTTCTTGGGCCATGGCTTGTAGTGCAAACTGGTCTTTCACAGAACTCCATTTTTACTCCTTCCTGCCTTCCTTTCTTTACCTTTTTCTAGAAATGACCCAGCTATAGTCCTCTTTATGGCAGAGCAGTGCTCCATTGTGAATGTCACATTTTTTAACCCATGCATCGATGGACATACAAGCTGCTTCCAAGATTTAGCTTTAAGCTCAAGTTGTCATACAAGTGTGAGTTGTATTACTATGAATCTGGGTCACTGGAATGTGATGTCTTCAACTCTTTCAGGAAGGAGCTTTGCGTGTCCTCCTGCTGACATGGCACTAGCAGGGGTGACTAGGTGTGTCTACAGCAGTTTTCTCATGTACTCCTGTGTGTCTGTGTGGCCCATGGCTGCAGGGTCCTGCTACAATCCAGAGAACTTTGGGTCTTGGTCGTATCTAGTAAACAGAATGATAGTCAAGGAGAATGTTCGCTAAAAATCAGGAGATGTGATTACCATTCTAGCCTTGCTGTGGATGCCGGTGAATCAGTTAACTTTTGGATCCTAGTTAGTTTTCTAATGGGAAATCAGTCTGTTATTCTGAATGACTGTCCTGTGTGCCCTTCCAGCTCCAGGTGCCTATTCTGAGAAAACTGGCAGTTGCTGGAGGAAATATACATTTATATTGGGATCACACATGTATCAAAGTGTAGAAGGAGAAATTTAGGAGACATTTATCTAAGAAGAAAACAATAAAGAGGAAAAGAAGGGGGACCAGAAACGAGTACATTGATTTTGTGTGTGTGTGTGTGTGTGTGTGTGTGTGTGTGTGTGGTATATAGTTAGATAATTAATACCCATCCAACTGGTTGAAAATAAAATTACTATTTTCTTTCCACTCGTAGAAGAATAGGACCTGCTTTTATGTCTCCTAACTGGTAAAGAGAATGTGAATTAAATTAAAGTTACTATTTTCTTTTTTTTTTTATACGGGATATAGTGCTCAGGATGCAATATTGGGGCAATTTCTTGCAGTAAAGTAATGGAGTACTGGGTGGGCAATTTGAAAAATTGGTCCTGTCTCTCTTCTACCACTGGATTCACACAGCATGGCAAAATGTATCCATCTCAGATAAGATTAACTGATATTAAAGTACAAATAGACCGTGAGGAGTGACAGACTTCTGCTGTCTTTTGCCTGAAGATTGTTTTGGGACCCTTATCACCATAGCTCTACATGGAGTGGAAAGTTGGAAATCCACCATGCATGAATTCTGTTTTCTTTACCATACAAATCTTTTGCTCATAATAATTTAGCTTCCAAGGAGCTGCATTGATTCTCCACACACAAGGAAACCACTTGGACTGTATACAGAAAATACAGGTCCCTGTATTCTATCCCCTGGAGAGTCTTATTCAAGCAGATAAAGCCCGGAGACACTAGTTTTCAAGTTTCTAGATGTAGCTGAAAACAATGCACAAGCTAATCGTTTCAGCTACTGGGGAGGTTGACGCTTTCGGACAGAGCTCAAGACTAGACTTTGTCTGAAAATAAAATGTAAAAGGGCTGGTGTCTCAGTTACTTTTTTCTCATTGCTGGGACAAAATACCTGACACCCTAGATGTGGGAAGGAAAGGTTTATTTAGCTTACAGAGGTTTCAGTTCTTAATCAGTTGGCTCCAAGGTAGGTGGCATAGCACAGGGGCAGCATTTCAAGGCAGCAGCCAGCAAAAGCAGGCAGAGCAAAGGGGGAAGAGCAAGCCTCTTCTCCTCCCTTATATTATAAACAGGCCACCCCCCACCTCCAGGGTCAGTGTAGCACTCACAAAATTTCTGTGCCCTCCTTTTGCACAGGCTGAGGAGGTTTGCAAAGTAAGAACACTGGCTCCCTGCTGAATCACTTAGTTAAGCTTCTAAAATTCTAAAGGTGACACAATGTATCAACCATAACAGCTGGTGATGTGGTGTCCCATGCCCAAAGCCCCGGGCTCAATCCCCAGGGCCCACTGAGGAGGGGAGTTCCTCACATGAGTCGGATGTAAACCTGGTGTGGGAACACCGATTTAATCAATGCCCTGAATTACAGGATATGTTTAGTACTTAGCTATCAGTGATCATAAGATCCTAAGCAGGAAAGGGGCAAAGAAACTGTAGTCATTGTGCCGAAACTGGGCTTGCTAGGTGAAAACAGTCACCATGTATCCCTGCTGTTACATTGCTCTTTCTTGTTAGATTCACATTCAAAGTCGTGGCCTCAGTCCTCTTTGTGTGCAGCCTACAGACTGCCCTGATTCCATGGCAGTGATGCACAGCGTCTTGGGAACCGGTTGCCACGGGAAACCCGGGCTTGTGATCTTATGGCTGGAGAGCTCTCAGGGCCCTGTGCCTCTGAAACACACAAAAGAGTACGAACATTTTGTCTGCATTTGTCTTTTAGCTGAAACCATTTTTATTTCTCCAGCCGCCTCTTAATTAGATCCCATGACGGGGTGTTCAAAAGCTCTTCTTCCTAAGTGACTGGAGGATTTGGAGAGAGACCACTGCATATGATGGCTGTGATACCCTCTCTGGGCTTTGGACGTTCTGTGATGAGAGAGCTTTGATGGTTACCGCTGCCTTTAAACTGCCTCGCTCTAAATACCCAAAGACCAGTTTTAACGGTGCATTGTGGTTCTAGGCCTTTCCTTTGTTAAGGAAACTCAAGCTAAAGGGACCACTCAAGTTAAAGAGAAACTCCAAATTCAAGCTAAAGGGACCACCAAAGTAATTTACCTAACTGAAGGGACAGTGGGGTGACCAGTCCTGCACAAACCAGTCAGCTCCTGTGTAGGCAGTTGCAATTCTGTGACAGCCTTTCTCCCTGCCGGTGACTGGGAAATTTCTTTTCATCATTAACTGTAAGAGGGAAACACAGATCTAGGTGATGCCTTTGTTCTTTGTAACAGAATGGCTCACAGCGGACGTTGCTCAGACCTTCTGTTGAGACCACCCCACTAAAAACCACTAACAGCCAAATTTGCTCATTTACAGATATCTACCAAACGCTTACGACATGCCAGGTATCATACGATGTGCTGAAGATACATAATTTATAACAATAACAGCAACAACAGTAACACCAATATAGGGCCCACCGTATGCAAGCAATCCTTTTCAGGGTGTGCATAGCAATGATTACTGGGACGTGAAATCAATTTAGTGCTTCATAACCACCATTAAAATAACAGAAGAGAGCCAAGCACGGTGGTGCATGCTTGTAATCCTAGCTCTGAGGCAAGAGGATCGCAGCAAGACTGAGGCCAGCCTGGGCTACATAGGAGTTCAAGGTCAATCTGTACTACACGGTGAAACCCTGTCTCAAAATAATAATAATAAACCCAGGAGAAACAGAGGGGAACTAACTAGGAAATAGGAAAGTGTTTCCTTTTTAATAAAAACAACAATCATTTCATAAAACTTCTATTTCATACATACAACGTATGTTTCCTATTGTTTGAGTCAAAACAGTTTTAAAACCAATAAGCTAGACCATGATTGCAGGAAGCTGTTTTTTTTCTTTTTGAGACAGGTTCTTGCCACATAGTCCAGGCTGGTTTTCAGCTCACAATGTACCCCGAACTCCTAGTTATCTTCCTGCTTCAGCCTCCTGAGTGCTGGGATTACAGAGTACACCCCACTCCTGGCTCAACAGCAAGCATAAATATGCAATGTTTTCACATTTCTAACTGCTGAAATCAGTATGTATCTCACAGGAAAAGAAACTGATAGGTCAATATCTCTCAAAAACACAGAAAATTCTAAGTAAAATAACAACAAGTTGAATCCTGCTATGTAGAAAAATAATAATACATCATGACTTTATTCCAGGAGTGCAAGGGGGATGAATATTAATATTTAAAAAATAAGTAGTTTAATTCACTTCGAAAGTACATAGGGCCAAACAGCATGATCAGGAGATGAAGAAAAGGCATTTAAAAAAATCTGATGCGTGTGCTGGGGCTACAGCTCAGCACCAGTGTGCTTGCCCAACATGTATGAAGACTCGGATTCAATCCCCAGCACTGCAATAAATAAAAGACACTCTTCGCTAGGATGTAGTACAACGGTAGAGCACTTGCCCATTGTGTCCAAGCCCTGAGTTCTGTTTTCAGTACTGTAACAAAGTCAATACCCAGTTTTGAAAGCAGTTATGTCCATCACTATACCACCAGCACTCGATCTCATCTTGATAAAATTCTTGGCAAACAATCACTGCCAAGCTTGCCTGTAAACCAAAAACAAACACAAGTCTTTTACGGCTACCGCCAGTCTTATTGGATAAACACAGAAAAGTCTTAAATATTATCACTATGTCTATGAGAAAGCAGAAGTGAAACTGTCTGTATTGGTCACCTTTCCATCACTGGGACAATCTGCCCAACATCAACAACCTAAGGGAGAACAAATTTAATTTGACTCACATTTTTGGAGGATTCAGTCCATGGTTAGCAGATTCCAAGGCAGAAACAGTATTTCGAGAAACAGCTGCTCAACCTATGGCACTCAGGAAGTAGAGAGGGAAGAGAGGAGTTAGGGACCCACCTCTCATCACTCCACTTCCTAACGTCTCATTTGGCTATGAACTCATTAGCAGATAAGTCCGCTGATGAGTAGAGCACCGCCTTGGTCCAGTCACCTTCCACACACATGAGACTTTGGGGGAGCATTTTAGATCTAAATGGTAACACGAGTTTTAATCACTGATAGAAGGAGTATTGAGAAAATCCAAAGGAATATGTATTGTGAATATATATAATAATTATATTATATATAATCTTTTAATTCTCCTTACAATCTTATGATGTATGTAGAGATTTTATAAGATTAATATTATCTTTTCTTTACCTGTTCCCTGGAATAGGGAATCCTAACTGCAAATTTCTTCATAAGAAAATGGTTAATTATGGATTCAGTTTCTGGAACAGATACAAGAATATTCAGAAATTTTATTTTATTTTATTTTGTTTTGAGATACTGTGTTTTGGGGAAAATTTTTTCTTTCATCTGGTTCAAATTTATTTTCACAAATGTATTCGTAATATCTTAGTATCTTTTTAATATCCATGTAATCTGCATTAATGTCTCTCTTTTCATCCCTGATATGGACATTTGTGTTTTCTGTCTTTTTGCTGGTCCAGTCCTGCAAAGGTTTAAAACTTGGATAATATAAAAGTAAAACTCTTGGTTTTATTGATTTTTCTGTATGGCACGCTTGCTTCTATTTTATTAATTTCTGATGTTATCTTTATTGTTTCTTTCACCTTATCTTTTCACTTATTTGCTGTTTTTTGTTCTTGGTACTGGGGTCGAACTCATGACCTCGTGTTTGCCAGGCAGGCTCCTACACAGCTGAGCTAAACCCCCAGCCCTTTGCTGTTCCTTTTGAGAGAGAAATTCAGATCATTTAAGCTTATGCCTCTCTCTTTTCTAACACTTTGATTGAAAGCTCTGTATTCCTAAGTGCTACCTTGGCTGTGTGTGGTAACTTTGATGTGTCACAGCTCTGCGCTTGCTGTGTATAACTTGGAAGCTTTTCCTGTCAATGTCCAGTTATTGGGGTTTTCTTGGGTGGGGGTCAAAAGTAGGTAGCATAGTTTTGCAACTTTCAGAGCTGTAAAACAAAACACAGAACAAAACATCTTTTAGCAGTGAGTCTCAAAATGGTTTTGACAAAGAGAACGTGTTTTGATTCTTCTCAGCTTGTATAAAGTCTCTGAGAAATAACATCTCAAAGTTTTTTTAAAACATCGGGAATTAAGCTTTCTTTGTTTCTTCCTTCCTTTCTTGGAGGAGAGGCTTGAGTTGGCTCACTTATTACTTGTTCTGAACTATTCAGTATTTATTTGGGTAAATAGGAAAGTGACAATGATCCTCCTTTGTCTTAATAAATAAGCTCAAAATATTCAAACTTTCCAGAAAATGGAGATGCTAAGTATTAAAAGCAATATTAAATATTAAAACAATCAGAATTATAGACACCGTGTATACAAAAACTTGCTTTCAAAGTAACACTCTCTGAAGTCCAGTTACGTGTGTAAGAACAGCTTTATTATGCAAAGCAGGCTCTCATTTCCCAGAGGATGCTGTCTCCTCTCTTCCTGAGATGTCTTTCAGGTACAGTTGGAAGGTTCTAGCTGGACGAGGGGGCACATTCCTGAAATTCTAACATTTGGGAAGCTGAAACAGGAAGATGGCAAACATGAGCCCAGCCTGAGCAACGTCCAAAACCCTGTGTCCAAATAAAAAATAGAGCTACAGATGGAACTCAGTGCAAAGACCCTGGGTTCAATAGTTCAATCCCTAACATATCAAAACAAAACACAAAAATGAAATGAAAAGTCAGGCCAGGGAGACTCGGTCCTGCATTATGGAAAGGGGGAGGAAATGGATTATGTATGGGTAAGTGAAATGTGGGACTGGTAATATTCTGCCTCTACAATTCTGGGTCTGTAAAGGTATGAAACCTCTTTAAAGATTAATTTTACCTCATTATACAGTCATTTCTCGGCTCATGGGAAATGGTGGGATAAAAACCACCTACTTATTGGTTAGTAACAGTACCATGTTTTCAGGAAGGAGCTAGAAGTCATTTTGGTTGTTAGGAATCAAAACACTTGATTTGGAAGCCTTAATATTCTGCATATACTTTGACTCTCGAAGTCCACATCCAGAAACTATTCTAAGGAAGTAACCTTTTATGTGTGTGAAGACTTGCCTGCAAAGATGACTGTCAAAATTCTGCTTATAATTCTACAACATCTGCACAAAGCCTAAGTGTTCTCACTTAGGTAATATAAGCTGACTACATTAGAATATGTATAATGAATATAATGTATAATGAATATAATGAATATTAGAATGAAAGATGATGCTAAAGATTTAATGATGTAGAAAAGCATTCGTGTTCTATTAAATGTTATATATATATATTTTTTAGAAAAGATCACATGGTATATTATATATTTCTGCCCTGATAAAGGAATGGAAGGACAAATACAAAATGTTGACAGTGGAGTGGGGATTGCAGGGGATTTTATTTCTGCAGTTTAAAATAACTTTTTAGATATCCATGCCTTGTATCTGTAATATTGAAAAATAGATGTTATTGCTTTGTAAATTGCTTTAAAGCAACTCAGAGATGAAAGGAAATGGACCCTCACGGTCCATTTGACACGCAGGCTTTGTTTTTCTCTTTTTTTCTCTATATCCTCTGGAGGTAAACCCTACTTCCCCAAACCCTCCCTGAACTAGGAGATGGCAGAAGCCTGGGTAGCATCGCAGCAATGACAGTCATGTGACGTTAACAGGGGACATCCATCACAGTGACAGCTGCCTGGCATCTTTTGGCCAACCCTTTGGGGGAAATCCCAGCTTGGGAAAGTACTCCACAGAGAAGACATCAGATTTCCAGTTCCTGTGGGGGAGGCGAGGTTGGCAGCAGTTCCATGCACCATGCACACCCTCAAGCCACGTGAGGACACAGGCTCCATGTGACACTTCTGTGTGGCTCTTTAGAAGGAAACCAAGGGGGCCAATTTTGAGGGAAGCTGTGGTTGCAAGGAAAAGTGTGGGACTAGGTGACATTGGCTGCATTTCTATGCCGGAAGCTATGCTGAAGACTGGTTCTTATGGCCTGCCTTAAACCAGAAAAGCAAAGGGAATTCTGGGAAATGTAATGCTTCCGCCAAGTAGCTGGAAACCTCCTGGGAGATTTTCTGGTCACAGAACAGGAGCCCCAGAGGGCAGAGGGATTTTAGAGGAATGTAGTGGGGTCAGGGAATACGCTGAAGAGGGTGGAAGAGAGAACCCCAGGGAGAAGAGGGCTGTAATTCTGGCAGTGGCTGAGACGAGATGTTAAGGTCAGTCTCAGTGGTCCCTGAGTAGAACGTTCAAATGTCAGGGCCAGAGAAAGGAGTTTGCTGTCATGGATGTAGGGCAGGAGCTGCGCTGTGCTGCTGCCAGCAGGGCAGGTGGGCCGCCTCTCTGGAGAGGTCCTGGGTGCTTCCCAGCCAACGGCCCTGTGGTCCAGCTGCAAGATTTACTACCTCGCTGTTCATGCATGAAAGAATCGGAGGCAGACGGAAAGTCCACTGGATCCACTGAGATACTTCCGTACCCCCATGAAATGGAGTGAGGGCGACCATTACAAGTGATCCCACAGGTGGGCAGTGAAAAAACAGAAAAGCAAAAGAAGAAAGATTCCAAGAATATGAAGGTAGGGGTGTGCAGATTTTTGGAGTTTCTCAAAATATGCACATAAAAACTAGATAGAAAACCCAGAGATCCATGAACAGTGTTTGCATCACAACTTGGTGATAAGGTTTGCTGTAAACCTCAGACACCCCAGGTGGTCAGAGACAAATCACAGACTGTACAGCAGCAACCGTACAGGAAGAAACAGATGGAAGCAACCAGGAAGGAAGGAAGGAGGGAAATAAAATGCTGAATAATATCCCACGAGACGACAAATGACTGCCACAAGATGCACCACAAAATAGAAGTATTTCATGCAAGCTAAAATACATTGACAGTGATACAAGCCATGAAAGAAAAGCAAATCAGAATTAAAAATACCCAGAAATGAGCAAACAAAATCCAAGAGAGAGAGTTAGAAATAAAAAGTCATTTCAGAAATGAAGAAGAAAGCAGAAAAAATACAAGCATGGATAAACAATATACTATCTTTAGAAAGATAAATACAAGGTTGAAAAATAAGAGAATTTAAAAATGGAGAAAATAGCTGGGAGTGGTGATGCATGCCTGTAATCCCAGCACTCAGGAGGCTGAGGCAGGAGGATTGGCATGATTTCAAGGCCAGACTGGATTACATAGTAAAGTCAAAGCCAGCCTGAACTACACAGTGAGGCCCTGTCTCAAAAATACCATACCATAACATAACATAACATAACAATAAATATAAAAAGGATTTGTAAGGAAAATGGTAAACACTAAAAATAAACAACAGTGAAGAAAATAAGAGTCCTAGAATAAGAAAACTAAAGCAAGGGGGAAGAGGAAGGGGACATATGTACTAAAATGTATAATTCAAGACAACTTTCCTAAAATGGAGAGGGAAAAAGTGAAACTACATATGAAAGAGAACACTGTATATCTCACAGTCATGTTGATGTGATCAACACTGAGGTCAATTTGCGTAAAGGTACTGGATTTTATTGAAAAAGAAAGAATTACCTGTGCTTCTAAGAATAAACAAAGTTTATGACTTCCATGAGGAATAAGATTAGATCATCATCAGACGTTTTGATACCAGTGCTTTAAATTAGAAGAAAATGGAGAAACGTCCACATGTACGCATGGCAATTCCTTACACATTTGATATCCCTTTAAACCTTTTCCAACTTGAGGTTCCTACCCTGTCCTTTCCTTTCTTTACAATGCATCTGTTAAAGAACCTGGGCCTGTGCTCAGTAGAGTTTCTCAGACGAGTAGCTGCTTACACATTCATGATTCGGTTCGCCATCTTCTCCATCCTTTGTATTTCCTGCTGGTTGGCGGCTGGTCTGGGGACTGGATTAGAATCCAGTTCAGTTCCTTTGGGGAATGCCTGGGCTGTTTGGCCTAGCAGGCATGGAATTTCTAGCTGCCTGCCTTGTGATCTTCTCAGCCATTGATGCTTACTGGCTGCCATTCCTTGTGAGTTGCAAAATATATTTAGTTTCAGAATGTTTTGTCCATTGTATTACAGTTCCCTGGAGAAACAGAACCAATAGAACATATTTTTATATAAAAGGGGACTCATTAAATTAGTTCATACCATCACCATGTTGCAGCACCCGAGTACGGAACCAAAAGGAAAATGTTCCACACCAAGGAGTTAGAAAGCAACTTTTGTTAGCTAGTAGGCTGGTAGGCATCTGTTCCAAATCACCAGCCCAGAGTTAGCTTAGAGTTCAGTTTAAATACATTTTGCAAGCAGGAAGTACAAGGCTGATAGCAGCTTACTATATGATTGGTTATGTGAATTACTTCATATGTTGTCAAGGAGACTTGTTTCAAGCAGGTTTACTTAAAAAGAATTGTTTATCATAAGGCAAGAACATCCTGGGAGGGAGGGAGGGAGGGAGGGAGGGAGAAGGATTTGAGTGGAGCAAGTAGAGTTCAATCCTTCCTCAACTCCTCGACTGGGCCAGTCTGTCCCAAACAGGAAGTCCTTGAAGCAAGTTGGAATATAGATAGATATAGATATAGATATAGATATAGATATAGATATAGATATAGATTTCAGGTAGGAAAGCACAGACGTTACAGCTGGAGACAGACAGTCAAGTCTAACTGAGTTTAGCAGTCTAACCGTGAGGGGCAGCATGAGCAGTCACAGGCCCCTAACTGACATTTAACTCCTACTCTAAAACATCTGTAAGTTTACTATTCTGTAATTCTGCCCTTACAAAGGGTGCTGAAAACTACTGCAGGGGCCACTGCAACCTGGAGAAGAAGGAAAGCACACAGTGCTTTTCTCAGCCCGGAAAGCCGAGCACCTCAGGAAGAGACACACGACGCAGCCCAGTTAGGGGCTGCAGACACCAAGCATCTCCTGGAAGGCTACTGGTACAAATCCCAGAGTCCAAAGCTTCAAGAACCTATGATCGCAAGTCCAGGGCCAGCAGCAGCAAAAACACGCCCCATGGAAAGAAAGATTCGGAGTGGGCCAGTGAGTCTCTCTTTTCAGTCCTCTTGCTGTGCCCATGTGGGTGGGGTCCTGTCTGCCCACATTGAGGGTGGGTCATCACAGTTTGCTGACCTGTGCCAACGTTCTCTGGCCACACCGTCATACAGGAGCCAGACACGGGCTTTACAGATGTTCTACCTTTGGGTCCATCCAGGAGGGCTGACAAGCCTCGTGTGCATGCACTGGCTATGACACTTTCCCAGGAGACACTGTCTCCCCTCTGCTACTCGGTGACCTAGTGGTATACTTTACATGGAAAAGGCAGAAGTGCTTGACCTTTCTCCCTTTTACTCACTAGATTTCAGTACAAAGATTGATTCCCCCACTATGTCATGAAGGTGCCCAAATCTATTTTTAAAATGCTTTTAGGAGCTTATGGTTACAAATGTGTTCAGTGGGTTTTTAGCATAACGTGTCCAACAGTACTGAAACTTAGACTTTGGCATCTTTGGGCTGCTGCAGTCTCTTCAGGCTGGTCTCTGAGTCCTTTAGACATGACCCTGGTACTTTAGATATGACCCCAGTACTTCTTAAAGATGTTTCCAAGAAGAGCTGAATTTCTTTTTTTCTCCATTAATAAATGGTAATTTGAGAGACTACTATCTAGTTTCTAGACTTTTAGGAAATGGATGACTCATTGTCTTTTTGCCTTTTTGCCTTTTCAGTCAAGCTAAGGAAAAAATGCATTATATATACATATATTTCACAAGCGGCTTTAGAGATTTCCAGTTTTAATTTGAGAGTAGAGCTTTTGCATCTGAATTTCCTTTCTTCCGTGTGGACAATCATGGTTGCAACCTTGAATGAGGAAAAGCAGACTGGGTTTGAAAGCAATGAAGAAACCACAGCATTGCAATTGATTACCATGAGAGTTGAGATAGGGATAAATCATAGAGAATGGGGAGGTGGAGATTAAGATGGGGCTCCAGGAGGAAGTCCAGAGGGCTGGCCAAGCTCTTCTTCACCTAGGCGGTGCTTGCTAGGTCTTGGTACAATTCTGTAAGCTGTATGTTTTACTGAAGTTTTTTGTATCTGCTTTTATTTTACAATGCAGTGGTCAAAGGGTACAAAATTTCAGCTAAGCAAGAAGAATAAGGTTTTGAGAGCTACTGTAGTTATTTCTGGAAAAATTTTCCCCCTTGAGATTTTCTAGTAGACAGTCATTCCATCTGAAGCAGGGGTCATTTTACTTCTTCCTTTTCAACCAGCATGTGTGTGTGTGTCTTTTATTTCTGATTCTTGCCTTTTTGCTGTGGTTAGAACTTCTAACACCAGATCAGATAAGAGCAGTTAACAGCAGATGTCCTTGGTGTGTTCCAGGCCTTGGGGCAAAAGCCTGCAGTCTGCTGCCACTCAGTAGGGTGTGCACTGTGAGCGTTACTGTGGATGATCTTTCACAGGCTGAGCAGTTCCCCACTCTTCCTACTCTTTGTTCTTGTTTGTGTCTTTTTGGTTTGTCGTGAATGGCTGTTGTATTTTTCCAGCTTTTTTTTTTTTTAATGCATTGATTGACGTAATCCTAGAGCTTTTTATTTAGCCTGTTTATGTGGTAGATGGCAATGAATAACTTCCTAATACTGAGTCAGTCTTACACACACAATAATTTGGGCTCCTTTTTTCCAGTATGTGTGTCAGAGGCTCATTTATATTTCTGGGTTGCTGATTTCTGTACCTGATAAAAAAGCCCAGCAAACCTGAGCCCAAGGCCCCCAGTTAACCTGCCTTCTATCCACTCTCAGGTTGCTGTCTCTCCTCATGTTTGCTAATATCCCCTGAACCAAAGTCCCCACAGGCCAGGGCCCCCAACATGACTGCTAATGTAATAATCCATATAAACTAGACAACCTCAAATATCGTCCATCATCATTTGGGTTTGTGGGTCTCAAATGCCCCAAAGAAATAATAGACTGAATGCTTCTAACTGACCCAAAAGAAAAATAAATCTTTATTTTCCATTTGATGACACATTTGAGTCTTTAAAGATTCATAAGACAGCTGAGTCTCTTCACACAGATGCCTAATCCTATGACAAGGATTTGGGAGTAGAAATTTTGCTTTCTGATGAATATGGTAGTGTCAGATTTTACAGCTAGGTAATTATAATTGCAACAATCCCAGGCCTTCACAGTAGGAAAGTGAAACCGAGTCAGCCTATGAATTGGACTACACGCTCTCCAAAAAGATAATTACTGCATGAGAACTGGAGGAATAAATGTGTTATCACTGTTCAATTTTATTTCCTCTGAACTGATTGCTTCTTCCACAGTGGGCAATGTGTATACCTTGATGCACTCTGCGAAGTGTGCTCCTATGGAATCCTAATAAGTAATAAAACAGGATTGTGAGGAAGAGGACTTTAAAGCACAGGCTAACTGACATTCCAGTGTGGCCCTGGGATGGAAAAACAAGCCTGTGACATCTGACCAAGAGTGAGATGGGACACTATGAAGATGATTCAGGGTGGGTTGTAAAATGGGAAGGCCAAGATGCCCACGGGGTAGAGGACTCAGCAGGAGACAGATCAAGGGGCGTTAGAGCCTCCTGGAAACTTCCCTGTTCACCAGGACTGCTGACAAGAGTGCCTGGCTGATATTTGAAGTGGTCAGGTGACTATGCAGCTCCTGTGGATGGCAGCGACTGTGACAGAGCTGGGTCACAGCGCAGATCACCCAACACATTTCACTTTGTTTCAGGGGACTCTTTTGGTATTTATGCACTCGGGGCATAAGGTTGGTCTTTGTAGGCGTTTTTCCAGCGCCATCAAAAAAATACATTTTCATGTCCTGAGCATCCGTAGATTGAGGGCGAGATGGGAGCCAGGATCTGCTGGCTGCCCACGGAGGGCAGAGGGGCCCAGGGCAGGTCAGGAACCAGCTGTCCAGGGAGCAAGAGAAATCGCCCGGTTCTGCTCTTGCACTGTGATGATTCACCTGGTGTCTATGACCCTGGAGGCAAAGGTTCTAAAATTCAAAATCAGAATATAGCAGAATCCCTACAAGTTCTAAGCTTGGGCTATAGGGGGATCCCCTCCAAAACCGTAGCCAGCAATTGTGATTTGGAAACTCGGATGGGGAGCAAAGACCTGCATTTTTCATTCATGGCCCAGGAGCTACAGAAGCAGGTGGTCCAGGGAAGGAAATGCAGGAAACCCTTTCCTCAAGGGTGGGTGGTTGTTTCGGTACAAGTTCATGAAAAGAACCAAGGAGGGAACCAAGTTCCCAAAGCTCCGAAATGACATGAAACACTGGGCACCCAGACATGACGTGGGGTCTCTGGAGATGAAGACCTGCAGGTTTTTGTCATCTGCTCTGAGGTATCTGTGTCCCTTGCATGGATCCCAAGGGCTCCTGAGCTGAAAGCTGGGTCCTCGGTGTGGGAGGTGGGAGCCTTCAGAGGAGGGGCCTGATGGGGGCAGTCACATCCCTGGGAAGGGACTGACGTGGATCCCTCTTCAAGGTGGCCGTCAGCTCCTGTGAGAGGTGTTCTTTCAAAAGAACAAGACAGGCCCTCCTCGCTCTCCAGCGTCCTGTCTTACAAGGCCACCTCCTGTTCCTGCCCACAATGGCTGTCCCCATGCCATCCATCACCAGGGCCTTGCCAGGCCAAGCTGATGCCAGTGCTATTACCTGGAGCTCTAGATGTGAGCTGTTTTCTTTTCCAAGTACCCAGCTTTGGGTGTTTCGTTATGGCAACAACAGGCTAAAAGTTAGAGCCCCAAGACCAAGTGATCTTTCTGAAATGCAGCTAGCGATCAGGTCTCAATTTCCACAGGGGATGTCTAGCCTCTCTCCACTTCCAGCCTCAGGTCACTCCTTGAACTCTATCCAGGGTCTCACAGAGCCTCCCCCTTGGCACTGAGGAGATTCTGGTGGGAGAGAAGGGCTGGATCTTTGTCATTCGCTGTTGGAACAGCGACTCAAAGGGGACACCCTGAGAGCTACGCCTCCTGTCTGCAGAGATGGCTCATAGCTATGTGCAGCAGGTGGCCTTGCAGATGGCTTCCAGTGACAGCAAAAGGAGGATGAAGCTCAGCTGGGTGTGGCCTTCGCTCAGTCGGTGCCCTCAAGACGCTGCATCAAAGGATTGGTTTTGGTTTTTTTTTTAAAGGAGGTTCTTTCACGCTTTGGCTTCTGCTTCTCCGTAGCTTCCAGAACCTTCCTCCCTGTTCTTCCTTCTCCAGGTGTGGAGACTTGCACACACATAGTCATGGTAACCTTATTTATAATAGCTCAAAACTGAAAATAACCCAAAAGTCCATGAAGAGGTGAATGGGGGAGAAAAAAACAAGCAAAAATCTGATCCCCACATACAACAGAACATTACTCAGTAGTAAAAAGAATGTGTGGTTGAAATATACAACCACAGGATCAATTTAATTATGCTGCATAAAATATTTAAAAATTTAGAAGAGTGATACATCCCACATGGTTCCATTCATAAAATTCTAAAAAGTACAACATGTAATGTCTTGCACTGCAAAACCTAGAGGGATTTCCTTGTACCTAGGTGGATGCTGTCTCCACGTGGCACTAAGTACACAGCACTCACCTCATGATAGATAAATGAATGAATTGACCCAGGGTTGGGGACAGCTGAAAAATCAAGAATCAGAGGCTCTGATCACACCTCCAGATCAGTGTTTGAAATTCTCTTTCTTTTTTCTTCCTTGCCTTAAAAATTTTTTTTTTACTGATACAGGACTGCCTTATTTCTGTCAGTGCTATGTAATAGAAACCCTAATGCTGGTAGGCACTTTCTAATTGCTGGCAAAGGAAAGCAGAGGAGTCAGCAGGGAAAGAGAGGCAGAGATTACAGAGGAGCACGGGACACTGAGAGGCCATGAACGCGTTTGTTACTGTTATTGAGAGGATGCCAGTGTTGAAGCGCAGTCCGCAGTCTCCTAAGATGCTGATTATTTTGAATTAAAGGCATTTGGAGAGTGGCAGAGGCTGGGAAAAGCTTCACTCTGATACCTACAAAAAGACCAGATGCACCAAAGAGGACAGCAGTCCCCTTGCCCTCCTCCCCAGGGCTCATTAGCTAAACTCTCCTGGCAGGCGTCGCAGGCGGGAAGGCTGAGGAGGTAGTCACACCTGGGCTGACTTCAGCCCCAGCTGCTGTTCACCTCCCCATCCACTCATTCCTCGAGGCGAGAACAGTTTACAAAGCATTGTCTGCTCTCTTGGCTCATTCATTCCCCATAAAAGTCGCTTACGACCCCTCCAAATCGCTTACATCCCCCCTCCTCTGTAAGCATCTGTGCCTTGCCGGGCAATTGAGAGATCTTTTCCTGTGATTCCGCCCATGCACATGAATAAATCTGCAAGCCTTTCCCCCTTGTTAATCTATCTATTGTTTTATTTCAGCAAAAATTCAGACAGTACAGGACAATTTCCATTGCCCCTTCAGTGGTATCAGCATATACTTACATCAAGGCTTAATCAAGTTATAGAGTTTATGTATTTACCACTTAGTCCATGTCATTGTACATCAACAAAACAATAAAGAAATTTTGCTGAGTGTGGTGCCATATGCCTGTAATCCCAGCTCTGGGGAGGCTGAACCAGGAGGATCACCCCAAGTTCAAGGCTAGCATCAGCTACATAGTGAGTTCTAGGCCAGCCTGAACTACATAGTGAGACCGTGTCTCAAAAAACCAGACAGGAAAGAAAGAAGTTTCCTTGGAATTGCAAAATAATGGAAGGAAACATTATTCAGGGATTAGCAGCTGCAAAGACTCCCCTGCCGCCAAGGCCGGAGGAACAGCAGGAGGAGCCATTGCGTGGAGCCCAGGTTTGCTCAGCCTCAGAGACCAGTGGGACCCCTGCTGCCGTACCCCTCCACTCCTCTTCAGGGGGCAGAGCCACACCCTCCCCGCACAGAGCCTTGGGGGCTGAAGTCCCTCATAGCCGCTGCCGCTGCTGGAGGGCGTCACCCAGGCAAGGAAATAAACAGCCCCGTTCTGTTCCTCCTTTTGTCTTCCCACCTTCTCTTCCACTGACAGAAGCTCTCTGACAGCCAGCTGGGGAGAGAGTTTATTTATTGGTTTCAAACTCTGCACCATGGAGAAGGAGTAAGGAACGGTGTTTATGGAACCGAAGGCTAAAGAACAAGTGACTGTCGCATCCATCTGATCTACGCCTCTTAACAAAGGAAACTATAAATAGTTAAAGGCACAGGTTGATACTTTCATGGATCCTGTCTCTTGGTACCTTCTGGTTCTCCTGAAATTACATGGCTTCCCCATTCCCTGCCACCAAGTAGCCCAGAATCAAAGCAGATGTGAAGGCCAAGAGAAAGAACAGGATTTGGACCCAGAAGAAAAGAGAGTGTCTTCACGTGGGTGGGGACAGGATTAGCCAGGGGGGTGGGGGGAAGGCTGGCCTCTTCTGCCAACAAACAGCTTCTGGGGATCTGACAGCCAGAAGCTGAAATAAACCTTTCTAAGAATGCTTGCTATATAAATGGATGATGATGGGACTCAGAATATGCCACTCCAAAATATGCCTCTTTTGCGTAAGGATTATTTTGAGTTTATTATTTTTGGAACTAGCAGACGTGGGAGAAGCTCTGAAAATAGAGAAGTTTTCTGTTTGTAAGGAAAATTCACATCTATAAAGGCAATCTCCTTTTGGAAGTGCGGCTGTCTGTGGCAGGAAGGGAAGGGTGATTCTACCTTACTAGGAGCCCTTATCAATGGGGAAGACGGTGACCTGCTATGCCAAATAACCCTTTCCTTGGTTTCTTTGCTTTTCCTGGCCCCCTTCCTATCACCGAGTCTTCTCCATCCCCTTCTTCCTTCGATTCCATCGACGATAGTAGTTAAACCATCTGTGAGACGTACTCATTTTCTCTGGGTGCCTTCCTTATGTACATGCCAGAAGGTACCTCTGTGTCTTAGTCTGTTTTTGCTGCTACACAAAAATACCTGTGACCGGTTAATCAGTATGTAGCAGTTCTGGAGGCCAGGAAGGCCAAGGTCAAGGCGCTGGCACTGCCTGGTGAGGGCTGCTGTTTACTTCCAACATGGCGCCTTTTGGTGCATCTTCTCAAGAGAATTACTTCCTTCCGTGGATATAAGGGCAGGAGCCCCCTCCCATCAACCTTGAGCCCCTCTATCCCGGTTCCTCACTCAGGCTAACAGCCTCATTGTGCTTTTCTAATGAAAATATTTACTGAAGTGTAACAGTAGCCAGCTGTGCCTTGCAGGGGCCATGCTGGGGGATACAGGAAGCGCTCCTTCTGTGTACCTGCTTGGCAGACAAATGGCAAGTTGCATGCACATTTGTCAAAGTATCAACAGGTGAGGCTTACCCACCTTGTGTGCCATGTTACATTTCTGTGTATTTATAATTTGCTTTACTAAATATTTTCTTTTGATTTTTCTTGTAGAAGTATCCCAATTCAGTGCAGTGTCACGTGAAAACCCACTTTTACAACTCGGGGAGGAGGTTGAAAGTGGATCATCAGATGACTCAGCTGCTGCTGATGACTTGAATCACATAAGCCGAAGATGTTAGCAAGACATGACCAAGAAGCACAGAGTCAAACCTTGGCGCAGACAAGGAAGAAAATGGTAATGCAAATAAATATTTGACCAGTCAAAAATGCTACAAAATGGGCAAGTATACCTGCATGATCCAACATTAGAACTAGGTCAAAAAATGTTATTAGGTCATTTTCAGCGGTGAAATCTACTGGGCAGAATGCCAACACTGTAACTCAGTGTTGGAAGTTGTAACAGATGATATGCTAAGAGAGAGTGAAATACTCTAATAATGAAATACAAGTGAAGCATTCCCTATGCACCAATGGTAATACTCAAAAATATATTCAGCATGGCACCTCACTATCCAAACTAAAAGCCTTCATGGCAGGACTTTATCATTCTAATCCTCAGAATCTGAAGGATTTGTAGAGAAGAGACAGATATGTTGTTGAAAATTTCAGAACAAAGACACTCAAGAGATTTGGTTTCCTTCAGAATTGCCTCCTCTTGACCACAGAAAGACCCACCAAGAAAAAAAATTCTGACCATATGGCTGCTGTTTGCTCATTTTTTTAAAGCTTTGTTTCAAACCGTCAAGCAATTTATATACCATCCAAATACAGGACAATTTAAGAAGAGCTTGCATCATTTTGTGGTCATTGTAGCTTTTGGCAATATACACCAAGTAAACCTCCCAAATGCAGTATAAAAATATGAGTTAATCAGCAACTATGGTGTCACTCAAAACAGAAAGCATTGGCCAGTGGTTGTTTTACTCAATCCTAAAGAAGTCAGGCAGAAATATTCTCATAGTTTACAAAGAAAATGACATGCACAAAATATCACGTAGAAATTTTCTTAGAGGATTGGGACCAGAATTGATAAATGATCAATTACAACAGAGGAGGAACAGTATGTATCTGCCTGAAGAACCCCACAAAAGAATTCTAGAGCTGACCAATGACCACAGGTGAAACATCACAAAAACCTCCTCAGAAAACAGGAAGACCAGGCAGATGTCAAGTATGTCCTGCCAAAAAAGAAAGAAAAACAAAACACATGTGCTACAGGCATAAGTTACACTTGTGTATGGAACATGTGATCTTCATGTGTGAAAGATGCCTAAGGTGTGATAATTGAAATAAAGATTATTTTTGTGCTGGCATGGTAGCATATGCCTATAATCCTAACACTTGGGAGGCTGAGGCAAGAGGATCATTGTGAATTTGAGACCAGCCAGGTCTATAAAGTAAAATTAAGGCCAGCCTGAACTGCACAGAGAGAGAGAGAGAAGGAGAGAGAGAGAGAGAGAGAGAGAGAGAATTATTTTGGTAGAGTTTTATTTGTATCTTCATTGTAGTTCATATAGGAATTTATTTCTGCTGTCTTTTTTTTAGATTTATTGAGCAAGGAAGCAGTTGATGTAGAAAATGTTGATGCATATTCTAAATACTAATTACATATTAAAAACTTAACATTTTATTTTATTGGTGTTGTGGCTGTGTCTAGATGTCCTCCACAAGGCCTCATGTGATGATAGATGGAGCTTTTCAGGGGTGGCAGGATCTAGAGTGTGTGATTAAGTCTTGGTACAGTGCTAGGATTAAGGCTGTGAGTGCTGCCTCCCCTAAGGGTGGGTACCCAGACAAGACAGAAGGAACAGAAACAGGCTTGTCACTTGCTTGCCTTTGCTGTCATCTGCCTGCCATGAACTATTTATCCTCTGCTATGCTCTTCTGCCAAGCCACCCTTCCTTGGAGCCAGCTGATAATGAACCGAAACCTCTACAAACTGTGACCCAAATAAACCTTTCATTCTCTAACTTTGGGTGTTGGGTATTTCAACTCAGCAACAAGAAGCATAACTAAGATGATATTTTATTTCCCCGTTAAGTATGCATTGAGTGATATAATAAAACTCATAAAATTAAAATAAATCATTCATCAACAGAACTACTCCTAAGAAATTAAATGTGGGTGGTATGCATCCACTGTAATGTACCTTTTAAAAATTTTTCTGTGATGCCCAGAAGGACATTAATCCCATTCAGAAGGGCAGATCCCTCAGGTTTTAAACATCATCCAGGGATAAATTTTGCTTCAATATGAATTAAGTTTCAACATGGATTTCTGAGGAGACACCATCATTTAAAATATAATGCGGTATTATTAAACTTTTGTTTTTTGCTTTAATTTCTCTTTCCTTACAGGGGTCCGTATCAACCAGGGAAAAGAATTACTTTTTCCTCCTTGGCAGTGCCCACAAACATTATTTCCCATACCTGTGTCTTAACTTACTTTGGGCTAAAAGAGTTCCTGAAGGACCTGAGATACCACTGGTGAACTCAGGAAGTAACACACTGAGCAGAGAAGCTTCTCACACGTTTACAAATTCTATTTTTATATCTTACAGATTAAAGTTCAGTTCCTTCGAAGCCAGCTGAGTTTGACCATAAGAAGCATTTACAAAGTGGAAAGTGATTTAATGTGGGAAAAAGGAGGGATTTTTAGCTTAGTTCTCTGGCATATACTTATTTGGATAAGTTGTATCTTATTAAATTGGCTCGACACTGGCAAATTAATTGGTACAATCTTTTCAACAATGCCTGACAAATGAAACACTCTGGAAAATAAGTGTTATGAAATGATGAAAAGAGTTCATCTTTTATATACATACAAGGCTGAACTAAAAAATTGTAAAATGTACTGCAGTAAAAGGTGCCTCGCCGTTAACCCCTCTTGAAATGCTGCCCCTCACTACAAAAGCACTTATGGCATTTTCTGAAGCAATTCTAAAAGTTCTCTTTGGCATCCTCTCATGGCTGGCTGAATGACCTGAATTCTTTCAAAATATTTAAGATAAATTCTGTCAAATAAAAAAATTATAGGGTGTCCTTATCCACCTTATTCACTGGATTTCTGACTCTTCCCAATGTCAAAATGACCATGAAAGACACATATTTTGAATCCACTGAAGGCATGGAAGCAGCCACAACAGCACAAGAAGACACTCAGCAAAGAGGTGCGTTGTTTAACCACAGCCTTTAAGGTCAAGTCTTTAAATACTGTCTCAGGTGATCCCAGAGTGTTTCTGAGATCATTGCATATTTAAACTTTAGTTTTACTTATATAAGTAATTCATAAATTATCAATACCAAAGTTCAAAAGCATAGATAATGCAATAGATTTTAATGTCCCGTCACAATCTCACTCCTCTCCTGAGAATCATGGTCCTTTAGGGAGAGATGAGTGTGTTGCATCCTGACCTTTTACTCCGTCTTTACTGACGTATGTCCATAGAGAGCGACATGGTCTGTTCTAAATGTTTACATAACAGGTGGGTGGTAGGTTGCACAATTGGCCGTAACACTTCTCAGCGTATCTCACTGAGAGATGGATTGATGTTCCCACCACTTGAAATTGGGTGACACTTATGACTGGCTTTGCCTGACCCTAGCACAGTAGAAGAGATGTGAAGCTCTTTCCAAACTAGGATTCAAGGGGCCTTGTATTTTCCTCTCTTCCTGTCTTAGAACTTCACACTGAGCATGAGAACCAGCCTAGGCCAGCCGCCTGGCGAGTGGGAGGGCATATGGGAAAAGAACTCAGGCTTCCCTGCCCTGTCCCAGTTGCATGCAAATGTGTGAGTCCTCTTGAGATTAGTGGGCTCAGCCCACATTGTGAGAACTAGACTGGGGAGCTAGATTATTTAAGCCGCTATGTTGTGGAGTGCTTTACCATCAGCAGAGGCTACTGCCAGCAAATGAAACATTTGATACTAGAGAATCTAGAATGCAATTATGGTTTTATTGTTATATTGTAAAAATTTGCCTCACCAAAACTTAACAACCCAGTTTATTAACATTTTACTGCAAACCCATGGTTTAATATTTCCTGTGTGATTGGTAGTTAGATTGTTTCTTTTCTTTGTTTATCTCTTCGCTTGTTTCTTTCTGCCTACCTTTTTCTCCTTTCCCTCCATATTAAAGAATCCCTAACTACCTTTATTTATCCCTTTGTATGTCTCTCTGTTAATAGTATTGATTATAGTATCTTATTTAATAGATAGATTTTAAGGACCCAAATCTTATGGTGCCAGAACCTCAGCATCTCAAACTGCAACTTGCTCATAAAGAGCTGTCCAATTTCCTGAGCCTGTAAGTCTGATTTTGAATTTTCTAAAAACCATGTCCTCTCTGTTTCGAATTCCATCAGTATTCCTTTCTTTTCACAAAATAAGTACAATCGTGTAAGAGTATTTAATATAGTGTATAGTTTTCAGGCTTAGTATAAAAGAATAAACAATAAATCAAAAGAAACTGTCTTAAATATTAAAATAAGTAAATAGTAAAGTAAAATCTGTGCTCATGAGGTTTTAGGTAGAAACAAGGACTCTACTGAGAAAATGACTAGAGATCATGCATGCTACATTCTCGCCAAAAACAAACAAACAGAAAAAACTTGTCTCCATTGTACCTATGTCCAAAGACTTCACAGGAAGTTACATTTAAGGGGAGAGGAAATTTCTAGGCCACCCAATACTTGGGCCATGATATGGGTATTGCTAGCAGCTTTTAGCCACTTTATAATAACAACTGGGAGCAAGTAGCAGAGGAGAAGAGTTTGAAAAATTTTGTCCAGAAGAGAACCATAGGTAAAGTTGTAGAGGAAGTATGTTTGCCAAAGCCCACTGCAGCGATAGACCAAGAAGTCCTGGCTACTGTTCCTGCCAGTGGCAAGCTTTGGTCTCATCCATGGGATGCTATTTTTTTTCAGGTATAAGAATGCAAGAGTTCGAGCATCACAGAGGTTTTCCACCGAGATTTCAGAGGAAGCTGGGCTGCCAGCCAAGGAGCCCTGCCAGGGTGGTATGTGAAGCTGTGGAAATGAAGCCAAAGGTACAGTGGAGACCCCAGGACGTGAGTGATGCCAATAACATGCAATATCTGCAAAGGAAAGCTGCAGAATAGATACAGCTCAAGAAAGACCGTGTGGGCTTCAACCAGCAGAGACTTAGGAATGAAGACACCCAAGCCCTCTAGAACTCACATCTCACCACGGGCACCTCAGATGATGGACACAGAGCTGCATGACTTAGTGTTTGCTCTGCTGGGTTTAGGGCTTACTTTGGTCTGATTCTATTTTTATCTTACACCTCTCCTTTTTGCGATAGGTATGGTCATCCCATTTCATTGTATTTTGGAATTAGATAATTGGCTTTTTGAATTTACAGGAGTTCAAAGTAAAATTTGCCTTGAGTCTTAGAGGAGACTTCTGCCTTGCACTTTTAAGCAACACTGGAATTGTTAAGATTTAGGGTAGAGATTATTGTATTTTTAATCATATACTGGATAACGGTGTCATTAGGCGGAATTGTTGATGAGAGCCCTCTGGTATTTCTCCTAGAAGGACACCAGTCTTATTGGATTTGAATCCATTGTTATAACCTCATTTAACCTGAATTACCTAAATGAAAACCCTGTCTCCAAAGACAGGCACACTGGAGTGTAGGGCTTCCACGTGTGAATTGTATAGGAATGTAATACAGTTCATTCATAGCAAGGTTGTCAAATAGTGACAATGCAGATATTCATTTTTTTCTATTTTTGAATTGTACTAAAATAGTTCTGTTTAATTCTGTCTTAGTTACTTTTAACTCATCGCTGAGACAAAATACCTGATGCCCAAAGTTGGGAAAGGAAAGGTTTATTTCTTACAGTTTTTGGAGGTTTCAGTCCATACTCAGTTGGCTCCAAGGCAGGGTGGCATGGCGGGCCACAGTTCATGGCAGCTGCAAACAGCAAGTGGGAACTGGCAAGAGAGAGAGAGAGAGACACCTTCTTCCTGCCATTACATCACATCCTGGCTCCACCCCCTAGGAGGGTGTAGCACTGACACCACCAATCCAAGCACTAGACAATGAACCAATCACAAATGCATAATGCAAAGGCATGAGGCTTGGGGGCCACTGACATAAACCATGACATTCCACCCCTGGCCCCCAAAGACTCAAGTACAACCTTAAAAGACATTTAGTACATCTCCAAAAGTTGCCAAAGTCCTAACATTTTCAGTGTTGCTGAGAAGTCCAAGTCCCAAGTCTCCTCCAATATCTATGGCAAATGCTTACCTGTAACCCCTGTACAAGTGAAACAAGATTGAACATTTCTGAAATGCAAAGGCACAAAATAAACATTACCATTCCAAAAGTTACAAACGGGGGAATATAAAGCATTGGGAACAAAGCAAGTCCAAATCCAGCAGGGCAAACATTAAGTCCCAGAGTTCCATGCTCAGCATTTGAAGCAATCTGGTTGCAAGCTCCAAAAGGCTTGGGTGATTCCACCCCCACGGCACTTTCAGGGATTTCAGCTCCCGCAGCTTTTCTCTTAAACCCTCTTTGCTTGGTTTTTGCAGCTTTCCTTGGATGATCCACGTTCTTGGCTTTTCCAAACTTCTGGGGTCTCCACTGCACCTTTGGCTTCACCCTTACATCTTTACAAATTGCCCTCTCAGGGGCACACTGCTTGGCCTCCCAGGCCCTTTGCAATCGAGGTGGAAGCCTTCTTACCCTCAGAATTTGTGCATTTTCCTTGCACCTAAAATCAGCACCATGTGGATGCCTCCAAGGCTTGCTGCCAGCTGGAGCAGTAGCCAGGCTTTTCTCTCTCTTGGCTGCAGGGGTCGATTGCCTAGATCACTGGGCTCTGTGAACCTGATTGTGAAGAAAAGCTTTTCTATGCTGCCGCCATTCTGGAACCTCATGTGGCCTCCCGTGCCATTCTGGAGCATGGTACTCTAAAGCTTCCTCATCTGAGAAAATCCTTCCACCTTTGCAGTTTGGAGGCTGCAAAGGGTGAAGACCTGCTGCTTCCTGGGATGCCCGGTGGCCATCTTTTTTTTTTTTTTTTTTTATTTAAAGAGAAGGAGAAAGAAAAAAAAAACAAACAACAACCAAGATGCCCATCAACTGCAGAGTGGATGAAAAAAATGTGGTATTTTTATACAATGGAATATTACTCAGCTCTAAAAAAGGATGATCTTGAGGCCTTCATAGGGAAATGGGGACAACTTGAGACTATCCTCATTAGTGAAATAAATAAGAATCATGTTTATAAATATCACACTGTTTCTCTAGTGTAAAAAGTAATAAGAAATGTAGGAGTAATGAAACCCAAAATGTGTAATTGCTACTGTAAAAAAGAGAGGAAAAGAAAGGCCATCTCTCTTATTTCTCTGTTCCTTCTCAGCAATCCAAGTCTCGGCACTATCTTTACAATCTACAGCTTTACTGGAGTTTTCCTTCTGGCCAAACTCACAGTGTTTTAAATTATCCTGCTGGGCTCTTTGCTCTTGATTTGCAACATAGATCTGGCTAAAAGCCCCCAGCAATAGCCATGCCACAGCCTCAACGTTTGACTGCCTTGAAATTTCCACTGCCAGATTAATCAGTCCATTACCTTTAATCTCAGTCTCAGGCAAAGTCTCTGGGCATGAGCAAAATGCAGACAAACTTTCTGCCAAGCCATAAGACACATCATAAGGAGTCCAACAACCAATACAGTCCTCCTTCCCAGCAGAAACCTCACAAGCCTGGTCTTTACTATCAGGCTTTCTGTCAGCCTCTGGTCTCCTGAGCTCTGACCAGCATCTCCTCTACAGAACAACCTAAATTGCTCTAGCTCTGTGCATCCAGGCAACATGTCCAAACCTTTCCAAACTCTGCCCACAAGCCATTTCCAAAGCCTCTCAAAAAACATGGTCAAGTATAGTCACAGCAATGACCCCACTCCTCGGTACCAAATTCTGTCTTACTTTTTACTCATCGCTGAGACAAAATACCTGATGCCCAAAGTTGGGAAAGGAAAGGTTTATTTCTTACAGTTTTTGGAGGTTTCAGTCCATACTCAGTTGGCTCCAAGGCAGGGTGGCATGGCGGGACCACAGTCCATGGCGGCTGCAAACAGCAAGTGGGAACCGGCAAGAGAGAGACACACACCTTCTTCCTGCCATTACATCACATCCTGGCTCCACCCCCTAGGAGGGTGTAGCACTGACACCATCAATCCAACACTAGACAATTTACCAATCACAAATGCATAATGCAAAGGCATGAGGCTTGGGGGCCACTGACATAAACCATGACAGTCCCAATTGTTGGAGAAACAATATGAGCAAAATACACAAGGGAAACAAAACTTGGATATAAATCAGAATTATCATAGAGATTGATTTGAAAAATGTATGTCTGTGTATGTAGCACCAAGTTACTGAAGAATATAGAACAAAATATTCATCCAGTACACACTTGTTGATTTACACTTAGTAGAACCGAAATGTTTGTAAATGGTTTATGTACAAACATGACACATTCTTATTTTCATTCTGTAGAGACTTGCTGTTAGCCAGTGGGTATATTTTAATGTAAACAGCATAATCTCTGCCTGGTGTTTAATGACTGCAGGCTATTTTCCTTGAATTAAAGTCATAAATAATGTAACAAATAGAAATTTCTATTTCTTGCTTGCTCAAGGGAAGATATATCATGGCTATGAAGTAGCTTATAATTCTCACTGTTATGAATTGAATTTTTTTGGCAAAATATCACATTATAAGTTACAAATAAACAGTTCCTTCTGAGCAGCTTTTACTCAAAAATTACTCTTAAGTTGCTCATTCATTACAAGTTACATAATATGACAGGTAGAATAAGTCACTTTAAATTTAGTAAAAATTTTATTAGTGGGGCCAGGGATACAGCTCAGTAGCACAGCGCCTGCCTGGCAAGCACAAGGTCATGAGTTCAATCCCTGGAGCCAAAAAAAATTTTTATAAGCAAAAATATTTAATGTCTTTGAGGCATACTGTATGCATTCAAACCTCTGAAAGAACAAAAATTAAAAGCATGTGTAACGGAAAAAATGCAGAAGATACTTACTTCATATGTTACCTTTTTGCCGGAGGTACCAGACTTCATTCTTTATCCTTTATTCTACTCTTTTGCTAACCTTAAGGAAGCTCTTTTCAGAAAAAAAAAAATATCAACACAAATCCTATGTTTAGGGACACGACTGAGCTCAGGTATCTTTGGTTCAAATTCCTGCCATTTCTCTTGATAGCTAAGAAAGATTATGTTGTAGATTGAAAACTGGTGGTCAATTTAAACACCAGCTAAATTGAATCACCGTGGTGCTGAATGTGGAGGGCCCACCTGAGGGCTGTTGCCACCATAAAAATGAGACCTGGAGAGGAAGAGTAGCATTGTGGGTTCTCCTAGGTGTTGGTTGTTTGGAGCTGTTGGTTCTCTTGGAGGAGCTTGTCATGCTGGCTCCCCTGATGTGAACTCAGCTGTCATCATAGGAGGAGCTCAGGACCTCGTTGTTGAGAGTGGCTGCGGTTCACTTTGGGGGAGCTCTGGTCCTGACTTTGAGCGTCGCTTCCTGGCTCCGGAGGAAACTATTCAGTCTCTTGGAGAAGCTCGTCATGCTGGCTTCCAGGTGTGAACTTAGCTGCTCTCATTGTCGGAGGATCTTGGGACCTCATTGCTGAGGATGGCTGCGGTGCTTTTTGGGAGAGCCCTGGTCCTTATTTGTAGCATCACTTCTTGACTCCAGCGCAGAACCCTCAACCTACTGCCGCAGACCCTGCACCTCCTGGCACAGACTTTCTAGAATTCACTGCTGACCTTTGGCCCTTCCCAGCACAGATCTGTGAAACAGACTTGTATTAGTCATTGTCGTGGGCTCTAGGCCTCCAGTTGGACTTGTGGGAGGCATAGTCATGGGCTCTAGGTCTTCATCTGGACTCATGCAGGACATTGCTGTGGGATCCAGGCTCTCAGCTGGATTCTCCAGTGTATGGACAGATTTCCTGTGCTTCTCTGTGTTTGACTCCTTGGGTGACCATCATAAATAATATTATAAATTATATGTCCTGCATATAATTATTTTCCTTGCAACCATTGACTACAACAGGTTGAATAAATTCCTTAATTTCTCCTAGCCTCAGTTTCTTCATTTATAAAATTAAGACAATTGCTATCCAGTATGTTTTTTCTGTGAGTACTGCAAGAACAACCCATGTAAAATGATTAAAGCAAATTCAACCTGTAGGAGCTCAGTAGATTAGGTCTATTTATTTTTAATTATTGTTATTAAGCAACAATATTGTCACACCATGCTTTATGGAATACTTCATTTGAAATTTTAATTTATTCATAGAAATGAATTTGGAAAAGCCTTAAATAGGCTGATTTTGGTCATGATTTTTTAAAAATGACAGAACTGTACTTGAATTTTGGGTTTCTTGTCATATCTAGGACTCCAAATTTTGTTTTTCCCAAGTGCATCAAAGACTAAAATGTATCTTTTGTTAACGGTGGAAAATAACCAGCTTCTTAGGAAGCAGGACCTCACCATGCAAGAATATAGACTTATGCCAAGTTCTTTGATTAAAATAGATGTATACATCATTCTTTGACTAAAAAAGAGAAAAGGTCTTTCCTGAGTCAGAAGTGTTTCTCAAACTATTACAGAATAACAATTATGACTCTCCACTTTTTATTTTTATGGCTGGATTGAAAAAGATGGCTCTCAATAATGCATACGCCAGGAAGATATTATTCTACAAACAAGGGCTCAGCATGACATTTATGAGAAAGCCAGGGCCTCCCACGCAAAGGTGATTGGTGCTCCGCCAATGGACTCAAGGACACTGCCAATAAAGGCACCTACTCTGGGCTGGTCAGACGCAGAGCTGAGGGTTGCCTTTGCCTGCGGGACTTGGGGAAATGCTGAATCCTAGTCCTAGCAGCACACATCTGTGAGCAGCAGCGAGAAACCCGACGCTGAAGATGAAACATCTTCCCCAGTTCCCTTCCGTCCTGGCCATGTACTGCTTCTGCGCGCTCCAGATTCCCTGCTCAGGTAAGGGGCCTGGGTCCCGCGGGGCGAGCGGCTCAGGAGGGCTCGAGCTGCGTTCCTCCACCTACCCATTTCTACGCTCTTGGTTTCTGGCTTCTCATTCATTTCTAACCCGATAAGAAGTCTGGACACAGCTGGGTGCTGCAGGCTCTTACGAAGTGAGGCTTTTCCCAGCGACACTGTCTTTAAACTCCAATCGCACCAGAAATGCTCTACGCTCTGCTGAAATTTTGAAGGGTGAGGCATGGCCCCGGTGTGACTTCCAGCCTTGTGTGGCTCAGGGCTCTGGAGAAAAGAGTGCAGAGGTGGTAAAACCTGGCTCCCCTGAGGCAGAGTGCAGCGCAGTTGGCCTGGAGGGCCAGGCTTCAGAGCCCAGGCACTGTCCGCGGTGCTGACCTCGATAGATCGTCCCTTGGCCAGTTTCAGAGAACCAGCGCGGTTTGAAGAGACAGGGCGGTGAGCAAGGATCTGCAGTTCAAATCCATCTTCATCACGTACAAGCAATTCACCATCAGACGCAGGGAACGGTGCTGTAGCCGGAAAGTTACTCTTGGAAACAGAGTATTTCACAATTTAAAGTTTTTTCCTTGAGTATTTTTATTTCCGTTAGGAAAATTTTGAGAATATTTTCAAAGAAAAAATATTCCAAACAGTTTTGCCACCTCCTGAAGCCTCATTACAAAACCTGGGAATTGTAAGAAGCTGTGGCGATCATTTGGTTTAACTTCACAGACTGCAGGTTTTCCGGTTTCTCGCAGGTCTTTGAGACGCTGGTACTTTCAGTGCCCAGCTCCCTACCAGCCCAAGATAGCAAATGGCTCTTTTCTGGGCTACTAGAGAACCCGACTTTACAGTACATGTTTGGAAACCTGTTAGTCCTTTTTATTTAACTGTGTACACAGTCACATGCTAGCCCTCTTTTTCCTATTGGATTTTATGTCCCCTGAGGATAGGGTCACTGTGGTTTTGACCTTTGTGTCCACGCAGGACCTCTCACTGCACGCTCATGGGACCGACTTGTGTCACTCGGCATTACTGAAGGGCCGCAGTCATTGGAGGAAACTTCTTACGCTAAGTTGAAATCTGATCCCATGTGGCTTCTGGCTGGAAGCCTTAGTTCTGTTCTTGGGGATGCATAGAATAGGACTCAAATGCCTTAAGACTGTTCTTAAAACAGTTCAAGGCAATTAGCATATGCTTCCTAATATTTGGCTCTTTTCAGAGAAAACCACAGTCAGTAACCTTACCTATTAGACAAAAGAAAGAATGCAGGAAACATAATAAAAACTCAAGTATTCATTTATTTGTTTTTGGTGGTTCTGGGAATTGAACCAGGGCCTTTGCCCTGAGCTGCATCCCCAGCTGTTTTGTTTAAACTTTTTTTTTGAGATAAGATCTTGCCACTTTTAATTAATTTTAGTATAATTTTCGGTTAGGTTGCAGTAGGTAGATGTGGATTTTCTTCAGAAATTCTCGTATCATATCTTACCTTCCCATTGACCTCTTTTGTATGGCTCACTGATGGTTTATGGTTCTACAGAACCTCTGTTTTTCACGGTAAAGACATGAAGGGAGTGTTATGACCTCTTTTCTCTGACGGATGCTTTTCTGCTTTCTCACCGTAGGATTCCCTCAACCTTTAGTCCATCCTCCAGATGGCTTGGATATTGTGCAGCCCAAGGTAAGTTGTTGCTCAATCCTATGAGATTTTTATTTAGTCTAACCCTTGAAAATATTGTATCATGTGGATAATGTTCCCTTAAAACTATTTTAAGATCAGATTTTTGGCTGCAACAGATATTCACTGTCGCCGCTTTCGTGGCCTCATGTAAGGCAGCTGAGCACTGTGCTGAGAGCCACTGTCATTGGGTAAGAAGATAATTCAAGGTGCACAAATGGAACAACTTTAGAATTTCAAATATGTTGTTGTGGAATCCTATTGACTAAGGAATTTATTCTTATCTTTGAGTTATTTTTCTCATTCTGTTTTTTAGCAGCTGGAATACTTCCTGAATAAGTGGGCAATGCTTTCTAGTAAACCTAAGGTAAAGTAAAATATGTGCGATCATTCTTGTGGTTATAACAGTGTAATGCTAAGAGCATAATTTATGCTTTAATAAATATACTCCTTTGCTACCTACAGAAGAGTGCTGTGTGTGAAATGTGAGTGTGTGTTTCTGTGTGTGTAGGGAGTAGCCATTTAGGAAATAACTCGCTTCTCTATTAAATGTAAATTATAAAATATTAGAGGCTCACGTATTTTCTTAAACATATCATTGTCGTATAACTGTATTATCATAAAATTACCTACATGTGTCATAATATAGCATATTGTACATTATAAATTGATATATAGTATGATGCAGCAGTTTTCCAAACCAATAAATCTTATGTAAAAGACCTAGCAGCAACTACAGTAACCACGAAAGAAAGAGTCCCACGGATTTAAAGTGAATGTGGGTTTCATTGCCAGGACAGGGTGGCGCTCTCAGGATTTCCCACAGTCTTGGCAAAGCCTCCTGTTCTCACCTGGAGGCGCACCTCTGTCTGCTTGCTCACCTTCCCTGCCTGAGGCACACCTGGCTCCAGCCACACTGGGCCTCTCACCATTCCCCCAAGTGCACCAAGACCTTGGCAGCTTTTCAGTCTCTTCCTTAGTCAGAAATGCCTTTGATTCCTTTTCAGACCTAAAACGACACTATTTGAGCTCAAATCCACCGCTCGTCACCTTTGGCAGTTTTTTTAGTGGCTCTTGGTTTTCTCATCTGTACTTTGGGGATAATAGCTATACTAACCCCGTATTGAAGACTGATTGCTTTAGTATTTGGGAAGTGCTTTCAACGTGGTCTAGAACACAGTAAACAACAGCCACTGAATGCTAGCTGTTATCATCGCCTCTTGATGCAACTAATCCTCATTCTTCAAGACTGGTCTGTAACTGTCTTTCTCAAGCTTAAATATAGCTTGCCTGTTTCTCTGGCTTTTCTTTTTATTATCATGCATATGTTTTTGACTTAATTGTCATAATAATCTTTCATAGACTGGATCCCTAGGGCAGAGATACAAGGAAAAATTCTAAGTTCTCAATTTCTTCCTACTGCCCTCCCACCTTGCCCAGAGGGGTTGTGGGGGTGTCCCCCACATAAGCAGTGGCTGATCCATGTACTGCCTGCAGTACTGATTGCACAGTGGGGGTCCCAAGTATGAAGGCCCACTTGGAATGAATTTCCTTCCACTTCTTCCATTGCTCCAAAGCCAGTCTTATCCACCGTTTCCAATTGCAGGAGGCTAAGAGGTTGTTCAGTCTGTATTAACACCAATGGTTTCAAGCTGTGAATAGATAGAATGGCTCTTCCTACCCTGCAGCTGCCCCAGAATGTGACCCTCAGCCTATTACTTCCTGTCCTGGGGCTTTGGTTCTCTCAGCTGCCCAAAGATCACAGGAGTTCACGGAACACTGAGTCCACTCTGTCCTGGTCTCTAAAAGAGGCCAGGTCTGTGACTCCAGGGCTTTTTATCTTGAGAGCATTAATAAAGCAGTTATGTCATCTGCAAATAAATGTCATCTGCAGAAACTCTTCATACTTCATGCTTACTTTGTGGGATATGAAGAAGTTCAGATGGGAAAAGGCCTATAGATTCTTGTGAACAGAGCCCTACTATTCATTCATTCATTCACTAAAAAAATAAATAAATGAATAAATAAAAAAACACATTTATTGAGAGCTTGTCAGGAATACAGACCCACAAGCAAGACCATCATGGCATATGTGTTTTAGGGTAGGAAATGTGTAAGGAATAAGGTATATGAGTAAAATTGTATATATGGGTGGGTTTTTTTGAAAAGACAAAGGTGCATATGAAATATGGAAAGGGCTGATTAGCACCAGGAAAAATATCTTCCTATATTATTTTTGACCTGAGATCTAAATATAGCAGAATCAAGCTGATAAACATGGTGCAAAAAATTCATTTGTTTATTAAGTGCCTCTGCTCCCTACTGCTGTGGACGGAGGCTGACAAGAAGACCAAAAACTGTAAAAACAGTAGCTATTTCCTGCTGGCTAGGAGATGGTGACTATAAGAAATGGAGAGTTAATTCCCACAGGGCCTCTACTGTTAGTCATGCTGATAGGTAAAGGTGTGTTTTGTGTGTCCACACCCACGTATGCACAGGCACCCAAACCTGCATGGGGAGGGAGGGAGAAGGAGGACACACTGGCGTCTCCTGCTTCCACCCGAGCAAGTCTCCACGGAGGTTGCAGGAGGATATGATTGTGTTCAATGCAGTAAAATTAGAAATATTGTTAGTAGCTTTAATTTCTATTTTGATGGAAGTTTAAGCTAATTCAAGAAGGTTTAAACGCGAATGGATCGGTCCACACTCATGTTTAAGAGACAGGGCACAGTCATCGTCTGCAGCAATTTTGTAAACATGAATGGGAAAACTTACCTCGTCTTGGTTTAGTAAGATGACCTTTTGCCCAGCATCTCCTTGATCAGACGTGCTTTGTGTCCAGCTGCCAGCCCTGTGGGCAAGCGCAGGCTGAGCACTGACAAGGATTCAAAAACAAAATGCTGTGTTTTCCACAAGAATGGTGGAGTCACGTAGGAAGCTTTAGAAAGAAAAGAAAAAAAGCTTGGTTAATCTAGATCAACCTTAAAAGCGCCTCCTGGGACACACCCAGCAGCAAATGATATATCGCTATAGCTCTTTTACTCCAGAGCTTCATCAGGTGGCTGTTAGGGACTTGGTCAGGGTATTGCTTCTGTGCATTAGAGAGGAGCATTTTCCCTCAGAGGTGGAAAAGATGAAAGGAGATCTCACTTTAAAATGATTATGGTGACTTTTTCATTGTAAGATCCTGTATTAGCTGTAGTCTTATTAAATTTGTGTAATGGAGGAACTGCTTTTTAGGTTGCCAATTGACTTCATGATCACTGAATAAATCCACTAAGGTGGAGAGTATACAGAAATCCCCACTGTCAGTCAAATACCACATGACTCATCTTCATCCTTCTCTTTCCAGGATAATCACAACACATGCAAAAGGGTGAGTACCAGCCAGCCCAGGCACAGAGCATGAGCTTCACATTTAGAGCAAGTGACGTCTGGTACTAACACCACTTTTCTTTCTTCTTCTTTAGTTTTTATTTCACTACTCCAGAATGCAGGAGCCAGCACGCCCAGTAAAAACCAGGGTCAGTGTTTCTTCATAATCATCTTTCTATAAAAGTGACCTCCACATGCTTTTTACTCCTTCTAAATTGACAATGTATGTACAGAAAAGCAGGAAGTCTCCAGACACCCTCTGCCCCGGAAGTAGTTCCCCAGGTCTCTTTCCTCTCTGGGATGGAGGTAGTGGGGAGAGGGCAGACCCAAAATAGTTAGAAAATAAAATACAAAGAAAACTTTCCATCATGCACTGAAACAGATGTACAAGAAGAGCCTGCTAAATACTGTGCTCTAGTTTCCTTGCACCTTATGACCTGTTACTGAAATTTTGAAAAGGTTTTTGGTGACATGTAAAATATTATCCCTTCAGAGTGCACAGGTGCACATCTTCCGTGGCTGTCAAGGGGTGTATGTACATTGCCACTTTCTTATTATAAATTTGAGCTCACACTAGGAGTAGCCTGAGGAAGTAAATTTCTGTGGTCTGTGATTTGAGGGAAGGTCATAAAATGCAACACAGGTCAGGTGTCCTCTCACTGCCACTGAAATGGTACAATTAGAAACTCGCCTGCTTGCACAGTTAAGGCCTCCCAAGTCTTCAACAGTATCTTTCACTCAGCAAAGTATTATTTCTCCCCTAAAAGGCAAAAAGGCTCATCAGTATGATAGGGCTAGGAAGGAGGAACAGGCAAGGAAGGGGATGTCACCAGCAAAGGTTCCTGCACAAAAAAGGGAGGAAAAAAAAAAAAAAACCAAACAGTAGAAGGCAAAAGGTAAGTCCTGTCTGGGACACAAATTAACTTTTACACTAAAAGCAACCAGGGAGGATTAATGAGGACTAACCAGGTCAGGTGCCTCTGTGTGAGTATGTGCCATTAGACACAGGCAGGAAGCAGAGCTTAGGGAGAGGCAGAGAGCTTCCTCCTCGCTGGAACAGAAGATCACACCTTGGGAGAAAGAGGACTATTCCTGCCCCTTTAAAACACTGCTAGGAAGGTAGCATGCTTGGGGTTAATGCAGACACAGCCTGAATCACCCTAAGGGAATATTTGTGATGTGCTGAAATTGAAACCTGCTATCAAGGCAAGCAGTTCCGTATTGAAAACATAAAATTTCAGGCTCAGACTCCAAAATGAATTTCACTCTGGAAATTAAATCCATTTGTAAGGAAAGAGACTCAAAAGGAGCGTGTGTCTCCCGGCTCTGGCTCCGGGAAGCCTGCTCTGGCTCGCTGGGAGACTTGCAGCCTCTGTCTGACCCACTTTGCCCTTCTTTCTTGTAGTTTCTTCCTGTGCACCCCTTAACGGGCCTGGCTGCCAAGCTCGCCAGCAGGAGGATGAAGAGGTTTCCACAGCGCGTACGTGCTTTCCCTTCCATCCTACCTTTGTGCTGCTGAGTTCGGCTAATGCCCTGGTCGTGCGCACCTCTGCTTTGTGGCTCGCTTGCATTCTCCTCTCCTGTCTCAGGCTCCACGCTGGGAGGCAGCTGTGGCCAGGACAGCCGGTCCTTTGCCCACGACCTCTTTCTCAGGAACCCCTCGGGAAGGGGGAGGCTCCATACCCCCACCTAGTTCCAGCCTCTCTTCTTTTGCTCTTTACATCTATGACTTTTGTGAATGTGTGTCCACATACGTGTGTGCTGGTGTGTGCATGTGTGTGTTGTGTATTATTTTGCACTTGTAATATGACATTTCCTTTGGTGACATCCTTTGTTTCCCATAGCCCATCTGTTCTTTTTCCATATCTTAGAATTTCCCCCTTTTTAAAGCCTTTTTTTATAAGCTTAGAAATCATCAGTTTTAGCAACAGCTGAACCAGATAAATTATTCATCAAGGTTTTGTTGTATGGTTGGAAGTTTTGGATCCCCTGGGCCCAGGCAGGGTGATGAATTCACCCTGGTTTGCCCAGGACTTGCCTGGATTTAGCTCAGAAGTCTCCAGATCCTCCTCCAGAGGGAAATTGCTCTGCCCCTGGAAAATCAGTTGTTCATCCTAAGCCCAGCAACAGCTGGTCTATTCCCCACCGACTCCACACGGTTATCCAGGTGTCACTAACTCTGCTCTTACACCTACTTCATGGACCAAGGGCAAGCTGAAGATGCTGAAATGGACTGTCCTTGGGAGCTGCCTACAGTTGGGGTGCATCTCCAAGATGAGGCTGTTAGGAGGCTCAAGCAAATAGGACAAACCCAGTGTCTCAAGTCGAGCCAAGGAGCTTGAGCAGAAATGTGCCCTTGGCCGGTGGGCGGCCGTTCCCACACATTATTTTCTTGCATTTGTCCTCCAGCCACTGCAGAACACAAGCAGGAAGAGAAGGACTGACCACACAGGCCACTGCAAGGTCTTGAATGTCGACTCACCTGCACCATCCTTGTTCTCTTCCAGGATTCAGGACCTGCTGCTGTGGACTTGACCAAGAAGGTGTGTGAGCACGGGGAAGTCACAGCCCTGAAGAGTGGGCTACAGGGAAGGGTGGGGAAGGACTTTGAGCCCCTTGGGGCCCTGCTGAAAGGACGGTTTTTACAACAAGATCTGAACACCTTCGCTGAGGCAAATCAGTGAAGTTGGGGTCTTCCTGGGTTTGTCTTGGGACAGAAAGAAATCCAGGGGGATACTGGGACAGTCAGTGTTGTGGCTGTGAAAGTTTCATCTCTACTTTCACAAATGAGGCCCTTGGAGCTCTCCGCTCCTGGGAATTTGCTCTTTCTGATTCAGGGAGCAAAGTAGCATTGTACAAACTTGGAGGGGGAGACTGGTAGTGGTACCAACACCAGACACCAGAGACTCTCAAGCTGAAGTGTGATGCATCAGACTCATTGGGTAGAGTCGGATGCCCAGGCCCCAGCCCTGAGAGTCACTGGGTCTGGAGTGGGGATCAGAGCTGCATTTCTAGCCAATTCCTCCTTGTTGTGGAGGCTACTGATCTGGAACACCTTTCCTGCAATCTACCCCCATAGAAGGACCTTTGATGCAATGTGGCTGCATAACCACTTATATTTTTGTGTTGCAGGATGCCACTGCCACCTCAGGACAGCCATTCTTCCTTTTCAGAGTATGCCAGGCTTTCTTATTTCTGTTTTCTGAAGCCCAACTGGCAGCATTTGTCCCAGTTACAGAGTTACTGCAGGACCCCATGGTGAACTGACTTGGTCAAACTCTCTTACAAACCTGCCACGGGAAGGGTCCAATTGGGCTGAGGCCAGGAGAGTCAGAGTTCTAGAAGCATAGGCAGCAGAGGGAGGTTGGGCTGAGGGACAGACACCGGGCAAGCAGAGCTCATGTTCCTGAATGCTAGGATCCGGGACACACAGGCAGGGAGAGTCCAGGCACCGTCCTTCCCTCCTTTCTAGGTGACACAGATTCCTTGTAAGGGTCATAGACTCTTTTAGGCTCTAACCAACTCTTACTAGCTTCATGTCACCCTTATATCTGCAGTGTTTGCATCAGAAAAATAAGTAAATCAGACTGGATCCAAGGTCCCCCAAACTACATCCTGGGGATCACTTCAAGCTAAGATTGGAAGATGCTACCCTCAACATTCACAAAGATTCACAACATACCCTCAAGGCCATTGAGGGCGCTGAGAAGTCCCACAGGAAACCCCTATTCCCCTTGGTTTAATCTTTTGTTCCTCTAACTTTTTTGATCATATGAACAGTTCCCACCCCCTCTGCACTCCCTCCCATGCACACTTGTTTTTGTTTGCATGACTATCAGTGCATTGTTCCCTGGAAAGTACTTTGAGAGCAGGAGGTGTCTGTGATGTCTCTGGGCTGAGGTGTTCCATGATTAATGTTTGTGGCTTTTCCTACCAAATGAGCAAAGGTTAAGGAGGAAGGTGGGATGGGAATCAGTGTCAGGGTCCCAGACACTGACCAGAAGACCTACGGGGCTACCAGGTGAATGCATAAGGACAGGGCGTGAGATCCCAGTTAGAAGAGCTGGCCTTTGGGGGTTCAGCAGAGAGAGAATCTGAACCAAGGTACAAGCACTGGGCAGCTCTGTCTCAGCAGCTGAAAGTCACATTTTCTTGCAGCCAAGGAATGGAAGAAACACCGAAGTCAAGGCCCAGTTGAGCGTCCAAGGTCAGCCATGTTGCAGCACTGTTTTTCCAAGCAAGCTTTGTGTGTCTGACTCAGGGGAGTGGGAGGCAGCCAGGGCTGATGGCTCACAGAAGCGACCTTCCCTTGGTGCTCAGAGCAAGACCCCAGCCCAGCCAGGCAGCAGCAGGCTGATCCAGTCGGCAGTCTGTCGAGCTCCTTGTGGGCTGTCCTTGTGGTCTCTAGCGGGGTTGTGCTTTATGGAGCGCCTGGAGGTTCCAGGCTCCTGGCTCTGGAAGATGGAGTTGAGATGAAGGTGAAAGCTACATGCACCCCCTCTGGGACCTTGTGACTGCTTGGCTGGCTCCTCTGAAGAGGAAGCCACCACCCTGATGAGTTTGGAGATCAGTCCCCCAATCTTCTAGATGAGTGTATGGCTAAGGACAAAATAAAAGAGACAATGCAGTATGTTTCGCAGGGGTCCCCAGAAATATGTCTATGTGACTAAAACAAAGACTTCTCTTGATTGACCAGTATTTATTGGGTTCTTAATATATTGGGGTGAGGGGTGCAAGAAAGCACAGGGAACGAGGCCTTGAGAAAGCAGAACAAAGACATTCAAAGCAGTAAATTTTTGCTTAATGAGAGAACTGTTTGATCCCAGGGTTGGCAGGATCACCCTTGAAAATTTGAGGGAGCATCAGCGCCTACAGCTGCCATGTTGTTTCGCCTTCAAAGGCATCACAGTGTCACAGACCACTCTGATCTCTATGGGGACTGTTGGTGTGGAGAGTTTTATTTCTGCACACCAACTACAGGCTCTTCAGGCCAGTCACTTAGGCTGGTGAAAGACTCAGAAGTTAATATAGAAAAGTCACCTGATTAATTCTAAAGCCTGCTCAGCACTGCTTCATGTGGTCTCTGTCGGGGTGGTGCTTATGGAGCCCCTGGAGGTTCCAGGCTCTTCTCCTTGGAACATTTCTGAGGACAGCCAGGCAAGGCTGTTCCTTCTCTTCAGCAATGCCCTGAGACCCTGAATCTAGCAGATTCTTTGACCTTCAGGCCTGTGAAAGGGGAAGTCCACTCACTGGGCATCTCTGGCTTCTTCCATTGTACAGAAGGATGTGGGCCCAAGAACAAGTGTCCACTTTCCTAGGATGGGTACCAGTATCTCTGTCCCACTGCAAGAGGGGCCCCAGCAAGCTGTTCCTATGCTGGGAGAAAGAAGTACCCGGCAAAGGCAGGAGGAGGGTATTTCCTGGGGCCACAGTGCTTTCAGAAACCCAATGCCTAACCAGACAGATCAAAACCAAATCTTACAAGAGCTGGTGATGGGAAAGACAAATCAGGCATTTAAGACAAGTCAGAAAGACACATAATTATAAAATATGTTTCTAATACCTCATTGTGATTCCAAGAACAATTTGGCTTTAGCTGTACATCTTTTCTTTTTCAGGATCCATTTGCAAAGGACAGCTGGCTCTGAGGAGGCCATGCAAAGATTATTCTGAGCCAATATCAAGTTTCTTCCTGTGAAAAATATTAAAAGATATTTTTCTTGATCCATATCCACTAGAATAGTTGTATGAAAATAAAGTAGGACCAACACAACAGCTTCATTTCTTATTAAAAAGTCTTGGGGGATTTAGTATAAATTTTTTAAATAGTAGGAATTCTAAAAAGTTTACCATTTGGAGATTAGTGGCATGCCCTGATTATTATGTTATCATTGAGAATCAAGGGTGTGGATTCGGTGGATCACACTTTATAACAGCATGACTTCGGTGTGTTAATCAAATTTCCACTTCTGTGACAAAAATCTGATGTAAACAACTTAAGGAAAAGAGAATCTTGGCTTTGACTCATGATCTCAAGGATTTCAGTTCAGTTCCATGGCCTTGAGCAGTTCATGGGACTGTGGCAGAAGCACACAATGACTGGGAAACAGAGAGGAGAGGATGGGGACCCAACCTCTTCCTTGAGGCCACACCCCCAATGACCTCACTTCCTCCCACTAGCCCTGCCCCTAGTGACCTCACTTCCTCCCACAATGCCTTTCTTCCTGAAGGTCCATCACTTTCCAATAGCGCTATAGGCTTGGGCAAAGTCAACACCTAGCCTTTGGTGAACATTCTAGAGCCAAATTGGAGTACCTGGGTAGGTCACTTTCCATCTCCATACCTCAGTTTCCCAACCATTAATGTGCCTGCATTAACAGAAACTACCTTGTCAGGCTGTTCTGAGTATTAGTGAGTTAATTCTTGTAAAGAGTTTAGACAGTGGCCCCTGAGTTGTCTTCATTATCGTTATGAAAGCACAAACAAAGGATGCTCCCCCAAGGGCACACTCTGAGGCCGCACTGTGGAGGGTGTTGTGGCTGGGCTCTGAATCTCTCCCTCGCTAGCATTAAATTAGTGACTAGCTTTCTCCTTTCTGATTATTTTGTAAATATAGTGGCAAAGTGCACGCCTGCAATCCCACCACCTTGGGAGACAAAGGCAAGGGAATTGCAATCTTGAGCACAGCACTTAGCAACTTAATGAGACCCTGTCTCAAAATAAACAACGTAGAAAAAAAAACCTTGTGGTTGTAGCTCAGTGAGAAGGCCCTGCATTTAATCCCTAATACAGAAAGTGAAAAAAAATTCCAAAAACCCAGTGGCTAAGACAGCTGGCTTAGGAGCTCAGTCTACCAGCAAGTATTACCCAGGGGATTTGGACGATTCATATAACTTCTCTGAGTCTCAGTTTACATATCTAAAAAACAGGGCACACACTAACTCTACCACAGGAAAAGTGCTATTATGATTAAACCAGCAAATGAAAGTAAACTCTTGGGAACTGTGCTGTTCATACAATTACAACGCACATCTGCACAGGGCAAGATCACATCACAGACTCCTTGCTTTAAATTTCCATCTCCAGGGCCTGAGATAGTTCTATTTCCTAAGTACAAACTCTTCCAGGCACTGGCAAGTTTTCATTCTATTACCTACCACAGTCCTGAAAAGTAGTGCATTAGACTAACACTAACAGACACATCCCGGGATCTCAGAAACTGAGCCTTGTAGAACTTTATCTCCAGCTCTCATGGAATCCGCTGCAAGTTTCTTACTGTACAGAGTTCAGGCTCCTTCTGCCTGTAAGTTCTGCTCAGGATGGGCTCAAGTGCCTCAGAACTGTTCGGTTCAGTGAGTGGATAGGGGAAGAGAAGAGGAAGCCAGGAGAAAGGATCACCATGGGCACAGCCATTTCACAGGACTAGAACCAGTCATGTGACCATGCCCAATAACAGAGGATTCTGGGAACATAGTGAATACTGGAACTGTAAACCACTGAGTGATCTAGAAGAAGACAGGGGAATTGGTGAGCTGCTGGTTGCTCTTTACTATAGATAGATTATTCCCTGGGAAGAGAACAGAGACATAAACACTCACCCAAGTTCTTCCATTACATGGTAGAGGCTGAGCTCAAACCCAGGCCCAGCTTATTCCAAAGTCCGCCCCTCTCACGAGCTGCACCAGCTGTGAGGGCTGTGGGACTGTCCTTGGGTTGTGTGCCACAGTGATATTGGAGGCAGGCACAGAGTTGATTTAGACACAGAGTCACAGACACAGCGTATCCCTGTCACCCAGTCCTGGGCTCATCAGGTAGATGGGATACATTTTGTGACAGTGAGGCAGGTAAAGCCCAGGCCACGTCCGATGTGGACACAGACGAGATCTGAGGGCAGCGGAATCAGGGGTCAGCTATGTTGGCATTTCATGTTCCCTTTTCACCCAACATTTTACACTACCCTGGCTCCCTCATCTGCATAAAGGTGTTTATCTGTGTACAATAAGAAAGAAAATAAATGCAAACAGCCAGAACCAGCCCCTTCAGGAGAACTGGGAAAAGTAACACTTCTGGACCATTTTATTGTTTTGCTTGGTTCTCTGATCTCTTTGCTAACTCTTGGTATTTCCGCTTAATATTAAGCCCATCAATTCACCTCGAGATTAAGTCATAATCAATAGAAACCCTGAAGAAGAACACAGTGGGACTTATTTTATTTCTGATGTTAGTCTTTGCCCTCTGGGTGGCAAGTAGGAAATTGGTTTAATAAAGCAAAGCCAAGGAGAAGAAACTTTCTGCGCACTGCAGCTATGAGGATGCTGGGGTGCTGGGCAGTCCTGGGACAGATGCACCCCGTGGCTGCAGATCTGGCAGGGATGGTGGCCAAGGCAAGTTCTGCCACTCCTACCCTTGACCTCAAACAAGTGAGGAAGCGTGGGGAGGATGTGAGGGAGCTAAGGTCACAGGCGACTCATTTTATGCTTGATTGACATTTAGATGATGGGCAGAAATGCAAAATGTATCTTTGTATCAGAGCGTCAGTTCTCTGTTCAGCAGGTAGAAAATACAGACATTTTGATAACAAGAATTGTGTTAGTTAAGGTAAAAGATCCTGCACTATTATGGTTTAAAGAACAAGCAAGTTTGTGTCCCTCCATCCTGTTGTCTGGATGTGGACGAGCCATTTCAGAGGAACAACTCTGTACTTTGTACTGTTCAGAAGTGTAGGACCTGGTAAATCACTGCCTACTCCACCTTATGTTGTCAAAGCTGGGTGGCCACCAGCCTGGTTCTAGTTTAGTGACACATTGGCACAATGTTTCACAGACTGGAAATGGCAAACATTAATTCCCTCCCATGGAGAAAAGTCAGCAATAGGACTAGTTTGTGCCTGGTGCCATGACCAACTACAGCCCTGTTACCTTAAATTTAGAGGAGAAAGAAGGGTCTTGGTGGGCAACCAGCGGAGGCACACAGATCTCATCACTGGGGTGGGGAAGGGCTCCTGCAGGAGAGTAACAGTGTTCTGATACTCAGGGAGGAGGAGGACGTGGATAGTGCAAGCGCCTGCCAAAGGGCTGGTAGGTGCCCTGGAACAGTCAGGTCCGGACTGTTCCCTCCCACTGCATCTGGGTGGAATGTGACAAATGTCTAGTGACCCAGGGAGCCAAGGAGAACAGAGGAGCCCTTTGGACCAGCACACTCCGAGGGAAGGAGAGAGAGTGGGAGCAGAGGGGTCAGGGGCTCATGACTGCAAGAATGGCTGCAGATGTGGAGCTGCCCCGAAAGCCAGAGTGAGCACCGCTGTCTGCAGAAGTCCCGGGTGAGTGGAGACAAGCCGAACGGGAGAAAACAGATTCCATTCGTGGGCATCCCTGCGTCTCTTCTCTGGAAGGTTGAGAACCTGGAAGGGTGACTGGAACCTGGAGTAAGAACTATCCCAAGCTTCTAGGGACTCCTGAGTGACGTGTTTGAGAATGAACTGCTGTGTCCCCTCCCACCACGGTGAAAGGAGAGGACGGGGCTGGAGTCGCTCTTCTCAGCTCCAGCCTGGTGAAGAGCTAATTCTCAGCAGGCACTGTGACCACATGAGTATATTTCCCCCTGGCAACCTGTGTGCTGAGTCCCCCCACTTTTCCTCTAATCCCCATACACTGGGACCCTGTGAGAACAGGGTCCTTGCTGTCAACGCTGTGGATTCAGTTCTTATACCTTAGTAGCTAGTTTAAATCAATGCACTGAGTTCCTTGGAGCCCTACTGCCTGCTGCCAAGCAGAATGGCTGGAGGTGGCACTTAGAAGAGGCTGAGTGGGAACCACCTCTGGCCTCTGCCTGTGTGAGGCCTGGACAGGGCATCCAGTACCAAGGCCTTCCTGCTGCAGATGCTCCGCACTCCCAGGCCACCCACACCAGTGTCCAGGCACCAGTCTAGTCTAGTACCCCCTTATGTAGGATTCCCCAGAACAGACCAGCCCCATGGACCAGAGGGTTCTCCAGGCGCACAGGCACCACACACGGTGTCCGTTGCTGCAGTGTCCACTGAATGGGACGAGCACCATGCTGCTCTAGAATCTTCTCCTTCTACCTTTTCTCCCATTGCTCCCCTCTGCTCCAACACCTCCCTGTCCTGCAGCCTCGGTGGGTGTTTAGGCCAGGATAAAATCCCTCTTTGCTATGGTTTATATCTATCTATGCGTTTCTCGAAAGCTTCGTGTGGTCGTAGGTGAGACTTTGGGAAGACAGTTGCATTATGAAGGCTTACAATTGACTTCCTGTTAGGAGGTGGGGTCTAGTCGGAAGAGGCAGTCCCTGTGGGTTCATCTCCCTCCCCAGCTCCTCCCTCCACTCTCAGCTTCCAGTCAGCCACACCCCTCCATCCTGCCCTGGAGGCAGCAGACTATGGACTGAAACCTCTCCCACTGTGAGCCAAAGTAAACCTTCTTCCTTTTAGTTGTGGATGTATCTTGTCCCAGACATGAGGAAAGGGAGTAAGAACTCCTTGTCCACACTCTGTCTCCACATGTGCATCTCCCTCTCTTCCCTGAGAAGGAAGGAGGAGCAGGAGTGGCTGCTCTTGCCTCCCTGGATGCCTGAGGAGAGATCTTTCTCACTCCCCTAAGTGTGTCCAGACCCACTGTCCTCCCGCCTTACTGCAAGTGCCGGACTTCCGCCTCCTTGCTCCCAGGCCAGTCATCTCTAAGCGTCCTGGCTGCACTTCCTTCTTCCTTGAGGGATGAGCTCATGGCTCCATACCTCGGGTCCTGTGCCACCCCCACTGGCCTCCATGACCCAGTGGCTGCCTTTCTGAATTGCACTTGGAGCTGTCAGCCTCATCGAGAGAGCCTTTCTTCACCCCACCTCGGCCACCTGTCAGATTTCCCCATGACCTCAGATTCTCAAAGGCAAGACTGTGTCTTGTTTATCTTAAATTCTCAGTGCCTAGCACAGTGCTCACCCTGTAGCAGGCACTTGATAAATGTTAGAGTCAATGGATGAATAGATGAACTTGTAAAAGATGGAGCCTAGTCCATATTTACTGTACTGAAGTAATAGACTAGCTTAGTAATTTTGATAGATGGCATTAGTTGAATCACAAAGCTCTTACCTCCAGTTTGCTTTAGTTATTTGCACAAATTCCTTGGGTGAAAAATGCTAGCATTATTAAAAATGCAGAGATGGTGATTTTATTAAATGAAAGGCGTCTGTGCTTGATGCATGACTGAGAATGTTAGGTCATTGTGTGTGTTTGTTACAAGAAGATATCTAATGAGATGGAAAACTGGAGATAGGAACTGATTGGCCTTGTAGTGAGAAGCAATTTATGGCAAGTTTACCCTCAGAACACAGCTGAAAATTCTGTCATACCTATATGGTTTGAGGCTATGGTCTTGTATATCATAGTGGAGTGAATCAATAGTTAAGTCATCTGAATTCTTTTTTGTGAACTAGGACCTGAAATTTGTAGTCAAATCAAATGTATTAAAAACAGACAAGACTGGGGGTGTAGTTTGGCAGCACAGCTCCTGCCTGACAAGTGTGAGGTTGTGAGCTCAATTCCCAGTACCAAAAAATAAAAATAAAAACAAACAAATAATTGCCAGTATCCCCTACCCCAAACATAAGATCAAAGGACACCATCTTCTATCAGTTAAAACTTTAAAAAAGGCCACCATGGATAAGCCATAGTCAAACAAAACCTTTTTATTGACTTCAAATGAAGGTGAAGTGCTATTCAATAAGAGAGGAGATTTGTGGGTGCTGGGCTTCCACTGAAAATCATGAGAAGGATTGAAAGGATGTGAGATCAGCCCTGTCCTGGTTGCTATTTCAAAGACAGGATTAAAAGTGGGAATATAAAGGAGTTGAGCCAGTGCTGTCTAAGTAACAGTGGCTCAGCACTGTGGCAAGCAAGTCTGGGGAGTGACTGATAAGACAGCAGTGATAACTCAGAGTGAGGCCCATTCTGGAATTTTCCAGACCATTCTGGAATTTTCCAGTACAGCATGACATGACCTTGAGAGACATGATGTGCTCTGGATGCTGCAGCTGGCTTCATCTGAGTCTGTCCTCCTAGCTGGATCAATGGCAGGCGTGGTTTTACTCTTTTGTAGTCCAAGCTGATCTTCTCTCTTTCAATCTTGGATAATTTTTTAACACTTTCATTTCACTGGGCTTAGCCAAATATTAAAGATTCCATTTTAAGTCATGTGAAAGCCTAACACCAACTCTCTCACTGCCACTATGACTATGAATGACACACAAGATTGATAATCCTGCACAGCCTGATTAGGTGAAGTGTGGAGAAACTGCGGGGTGGTTCATTAAAACATTCAGAAACAAATAAAATCTGGGATAAAATTGGAGGCAACTTATGCCCGGCAAAAATAGAGCATCTGCCAGAGGAGCGTGACCAGCTTCTCCAGCCCAGTCTGGGGAACTGTGCTCTCCACTAAAGGCCCTAGAGCATTCATTAAGGGAAAGTATTTATTCACTTTGCTCCTCAGCTCTCATTTATCAAAAAACAGACAAGGTGGAAAATCACTTGAAATTCAGGCACATGAGGAGCCCAGTCATCATAACTGATGAAAAACAGCTCTCCCACCACAAGAGGTTTCAAAGTTTAATATGCTTCTGAGGCTTCAGCAGACCCACTGAAACCCAGATAGCTGCCCACATCTCTAGATATCATGATTCAGGGGCTGAGGACTGGTAATTCAGACAAGATTGAGTCCACACTTTGAAAATCATTTCTCTAACTCAAGTCCATCGAAGGATGTCCACCTCTCATAATTTTGCACTTTCTTCTGCCTGAAATGTTCCCATTATTCAAACAGCAGATTTCTTTGTGCATACACACACACGTGTGTGTGTGCATGTGTATATGTGTGTGTGTATGTTACTTGGAATTAAATCAGGTCCTATGCACTGAGCTGCATCTCCAGTGCTTTATCTTTTGTTTTGAGACAGCACCTAACTAAATTGTCCTATCTGGACTCAAATTGGCTATCCTCCTGTCTCAACCTCCCAGAGTCCTGGGATTACAAGCATGCATTCCCACATAGGGCTGCTGACATTTTAATTTCTCTCACATCCTTCTTTGGCCATTGCATCAGTTATCTATTGCTGCATAACAAATTTCTTCTGGACAGGACCCTCCAGCAAGGTATTATGAGGCATTCAGGGAAATCATTCCCCAAAAGATTCATTTATTAAGCTGATCAAAATTAGCAAACAGGATCACTCAATATCTCTGGAGATTGATCAAAAGACTTACAACACATTGAGAAGGATTAGTTTCACAGACTCTATGGGAACTCCATGAGAACAGCAGGGTCTGCGGTATTCAAGCTGTGCCTTGTGGAAGAACTCTTCTGCTGAGCCAGGCTACTTCAGCTCCCTGGGATGGAAGAGCTATGGTGGTGGTTTTGATGGTGAACTTTGGTAAATCCCCCTTTGTGTATCTCCTGTTGCCTGCAGAAGGCCCACATTGGTCTGGTAGCAGCTGAGTAGTGCTCAGAGCCCCTTCTCAACTCCCATTCTTCAGCTGGATTCTGGCAGTGCAGCTGGTGAGCAAGGTAGCCCACACTGAGCTCATGCTGCGGCAGAGAAACTCTACGGGGCTCTGCAAAGAAAAGAGCTCTTTTCACTCTTACCTTCCTAGACCTATGAGGCCCTAGGCTGGTTAGGCATAGCAACCAGTGGGTCTCAGCAGATCTCGTCCTCCAGGGCTCTGACCTGCACGTCCATACTGCAGATCCACCGGAAGGGGCTCCAGTCCTCAGAGGCCCCCCAACACAATGTGTATCTCCAGATGTGAGCAGCAATGAGTTCTCTCCTGCTCCTGCTTTGATAGCACAAAGGAAGGGTAGAGAAAGGCTAAATTCTTCCTCTTCCAAGGGGACTGATTTCTGCTGGATCAGGCTGTGGGGTGCTTTCTGTTCCAAGGCCTTTGTCAAAAATAATAGAGGAGCAAGCTAGCAATGATGGATCTTAACATCTGAGCCTGACACTAATGGAAACAGACTCACTAGAAGCTTGATGGGAAGACTGGAAAAAGAGACAGTGAAAGAGATCCCACTGGACACCACGCTCACTCCCAGTGGTCATGAAGACTGTGGGTACCATGGCAGTACCATCTGGGAGTCAGAGATCACACTGTGTGGAAAGTAGATCCCGTGGAACTGTGCCAGCCAAGTCACTAAACAAGTATACACGAGTATACAAGAAAACAACTGGAGGGGACCAATATTGAGATTTGGATCAAAGTATTATTTAGAACTTCCAATTTTCAATAGAAGTTGTAAGAAATGCAAAGAAATGGGAAATATGACTCATATACTGGGGAAAAAGCAGGCACTAGAAAATGTCTTTGAGGAGGCTCAGATGCTGAAATTGGTAGATAAAAACTTCAAATAATTATTATAAATGTTTAAAAAGATACAAAGGAAAGCATTCTTAAAGATTAAAAGAAGAATGTGGGTCCCAGGAGGAGAAATAGGAAGCCACTTCACCCTTCCCATGAGTCGGAGGAAGCCATGTTCCTGTGAGCCAAATGGCACGTGGGCTGGGAGACAAGAATACTGCTCCTCCCCTCCCCCTGTAAGCAACCAGCCAATTCAGAGGAATATAGGCTGAGATGTTAGCAACTGAGGTACAAAAAAACTTACTATTTGTATTGTTTGATTGACTTTGCAGGCCTAAAATTGGTAGTCTGAGCATCTACTAAAAGGATAACAATGTGAAATATAGCAAATATAGGGGATTTCCTTCTGTCTCATTTTGAAATCCAATATTGTTCTTACCATTTTGTTTTGTTCCATTTTATTGTTTTGTTTTATTCAACATTCTGATTGCTTTTATTCTGCTCTGTTTTGTTTGATTTATTATGTCTGATGGTATGAGCAGTAATTTTGAAGATAACAAGAGACAGTATGATAGCCATGACTGATTTCTTATTATCCTGTTTTGAAGTCCTGTACCACTTTCACTGCTTTGTTTTGATTGGCTTTGTTCTGTTTTATTGTATTTGGTTTTATTTTATTTAAAATAAAATTTTAAAAAACTGATAAATGTAATATAAATTCAAGTGAATGTAAGGTGGGAGAAAGACTAGTGGCAGGAAACAAAAGCATGAAACTTTAAAGCAGTTCCTAATAAAAGATTGTCTTGTTTGAAAAAAGATTAAAGGAAGGTATGATGACTATATTAAAGAATATCAATAAGGTTTTAGAAATGATTTTTTAAATCACAATTGGATTTGAAAGTGGTTTATCCAGCTACAAAGTAGAATAATCTTGCAGCTTTTAGGTAAATGGATGCAACTGGATCATGTTCATGGGTGAAACAGTTTGAACTCATATGGGTGAACTCTAGCATAAAAAACAGAAGGATTTAGAGGGATCAAAAAAAGCACAATAGATATTGTAAAAGTGATAGGGGAGGAAACACCTAGGAGGGGAAGGTGGTAACCACTGTTAATTTCTTATTCTCTTTTCTTGAACTCTTGTATTATTTTCACAATTTTGTTAGTTTTGGCTTTGTTCTGTCTTGTTTTGTTGGATTTTACTCTGTCTGATGGTAGGGGCAGCCATACTGAACATAATGGGGTGTATTATAGTAATCTTGGTTGGTTTCTGATTATCTTGTTTTGAAGTCTTATAATTCTTTCATTCATTTGTTTAATTGGTTTTATTCTGTTTTATTTTATTATGTGTGATGGTATGAACATCTATTTTGAAGAAAACGAGACATTATGGTAGCCATTGCTGATTTCCTATCATCTTCTTTTGAAGTCCTGTCATGCTCTTATTCTTTTGTTTTGATTGATTCTATTCTGTTGTGTTTTATTTGATTTTATTTTGTGTGATAGTATGGACAACTGTTTTGAAGGAAACGAGATGTTATAGTAACTATTGTTCATTTCCTGTTATCTGGTTTTAAAGTACTGTAATGCTTGCATTTTTTAATTGGTTTTATACTATTTTGTTATGTTTGATATTATTGTGTGTAAAGATATGGACAACTATTTTGAAGAAAACAAGAGGATTACGGTAGCCACTCTTGATATCCTATTGTTTTGTTTTCAGATCCTGTGTTGCTTGCACTGTTCTGTTCTGATTTGCTTTGTTTTGTTTTATTCTCTTTAAAATGAAATTTTTTTTAAAAAAGAAAGTAGTTGTAGTTGAAAACTGTAACAATTCAAATTAAAAATTGAGGAATGGATTTAAGAAGCTATTTGAGAGGCAGAACAAAGAACTAGTGCACTTTAAAATTGAAAGAAATTAGGCAATAAGATGAAATAGAAATAAAAGAATAATGGAAAATGAACAGACTCAGAGAAATATGGAAAATCATTAAACAAATTAACATATATGAAAGGAAAGTGCCAATCAAAACATGAGCAAATGAAGTGTTTTCACAGAAGAAGTATAAATGGCCAATAAACACATGAGGAAGTGTTCAACATCACTGGCCATTAGAGAAATTCAAATAAAACAACACTGAGATCCCATCTTACTCCAGAAAGAATGGCCATCATTGAGAAATCAAACTAACAAATGCTGGAAAGGCTGCAGGTGGAAGGGAGCCCCTCTACAATGTTGGTGGGAGTGTAAATTGATAGAACCAGTATGGAAATCATTATGAAGATTCCTCAAAAAAGTAAAACTAGAAATTCCATTTAACCCAGCTATGCTCCTTCTGGGTATCTCCCCCAAAGAGTTAAAGACAACATAGTACTGTGCTACATGCATACCCATGTCTGTAGCAGCACAATTTATAACAGCTAAGTCTTGGGAGAAATCTACATGGGCATCAACAATGAATGGATAAAGAAAATGTGGTACTCATACGCAATAGAGCACTATGCTGCCATAAAGAAGGACAAGTGAGTCATTTGCAGGAAAACAGATCCACTTTGAGACAATAATAGTAAGGGAAATGAATCAGTCATATAAGCTTAAATATCTCATGGTTTCTCTTAAACAAGAAATCCAAAGTACACATAAATAAAAGAGAGATAAAAGGAAACATAGAGATAGGTCTTTTGGATATAGGAAGGGGACCAAGAAATGGAGGGAGAGAAGGAAGGGATGAGGAGATGAGAAAAGAATAAAGATGTGTTCACTCAGTGCCCCACGCCCCTGAGGAAGGTGGTAGATACATACTACAAATATGGACGCGTACAAAAAAATGGAAGAAACAGAAACAAGTAAATTCTAAATGTTAGTCCTTAAATGCCAGTACACATTCAAGTTTTTAAAAAATAAATAAATAAATATAAGGCTCAGAAAATTTTTAAGAGACTAAGAAACGACAAGAAATTTACCATAACAAACTTTCCTTACAGGCCATATTGTAAACTGGAGATATTTGGGGTTTGGTTTCAGACCACTGGAATAAAGCAAAACTCTCTAACAAAGTGAGTTGCACAAATAATTTTGGTTTCCCGCTGCACATAAAAGTTATGTTTGCATAATACTCTGGTCTGTCAAGTTTGTAAGGGAAGCAAGTCTGAAAAACAATGCTTTTCAAATAAGATCACAGTGAAAGTTGCTACGTTGATTGACTTCCTTTCACCAGAGATTTCTCAACTGCAGGTCTGCAGTTAATAATTTGTTTCTATTTCAAGAAACAAGATAAGGAAGAGGAAGAAAAAAGTCCCAATCAGCAGAAGACAAGAAATAATAAGGGGTGGAAATATATGCAATTGAAAACATAAAACCAGAGAAAAATCAATAGAGAAAAAAACTGATTCTTCTTTTTCTTCTTCTTTTTTTTTTGATTATTAAAATTAATGAGTTTCTGGCAATAGTGAAAAAATTGCAGGCTGAGAATTGGGATTTTAAAAAATAACTCCTCAGGGTTGAGAGCTACTGGTACATGATTTCAGCTTAACTTTTCGAGCTCCACGGTCTGTTGGGAGAAGAGATCAGTATGCAGAGGAAATATTGTACATATCCAACAGTTTGCCGTTGCTAAGATACTGGGCCTTCTCCATCACCATGAGATCAGCTGAACTGTACAATGGGAGCCATGCAGGCATCCCTCTCTCGGCCTGCGTTTCTTCTCTGTGAAGTGGGGATTATAGTACTTTCCTTGAAGAATTACTGTGATGATTAAATTAAATGACATATACAACTTATCCATCTCTGTGCTTGGCAGATAAATGATCTGGTGGCCAATTAGCAGGAAAGTCAACATGGAAGACAGTTGTCTTACAGGAGAGCAGTCCTAAAGGCAAACTCCAAAGACCGTGCTTTGAGATCTTCCATCTTAAGCATGCTGCAGTCACCTCCTAACGTTACAGGAGGGCATCGAAAGTATGGTGGACAATGGGGGGGTCTTTCTTCCTTTGCTGCCCACCCCAAATTACTTGGCATGTTGTGTCCTGTAGGCTAGAATGGAATCTCCACCTGATGTCTTAATTCATGTGTGTTAGGGGGATGACGTCACCATATAAATCTTAAATAGAAGGACATTTTTAAAATATGGCAGCCTCAGAGATTACGAGTAGATTAGTTGGGACCTGTGGGTATTTAAAACTGCAACAAGAGTTTAATGTGCACCATGGCTGAGGATCACTGGCTTTGACTCTGCAGTGGCTCAGGTGATGAAAGAATCCTACACTGGCTACCATAGTCACTTCCTGTTGGACCCTCCGGTCCTGGAAGATGGGAGCTTGGGTCCAGGCTGCACTACTCCAAGCAGTGTCCATTGTGCCGTTAGCAGCACCTTGGAGTTTGTTAGACAGGCAGAACCTGAGTCCCTTCCCAGGCCACAGAATCAGAGCCTGTCTTCCCAAATGCTTCTCTTGACCACCTAAGGGTGAGAAGCACTGGTGGGACTTTTCTGTAGGACTTTGGAGTTGCATGTTGCTGTCTGAACCACATCATGAACTCTCTCTAGACTAACTTCCTGCAATGCCCTGGGTCCATCTGACCATGGTGACTCCCAACTCCCTGCTGCCTGGGGCAGGCAGCCCAACACCTCTCAACCCGCCTGTCACTGGGTTGATTTGCCGATTCCAGTGAGCTGACCCTTATTGGCATCCGGTGTGAGGTGATGGATTTCATGTGCTATTATTTCAATAAACGGGATATGTCTTGCTACAGATCAAGGCATATGGGTACCTTAAGGGTCAAAAATGGGTGACATGTGGCCTTTCTCTCCAGCTTACAAGTTGAAGAGGTAGGTAACAAAAGCAGACAAATGACAAATACTTATATGGTGTTTTAAGCCTATAAGCTGCCCTTACATCTACTTGGTCCATGTAAAAACAGGATCGGGGTGGATCTCAGTTGTGCTGGGCATGCATGGGACCCTGTGTTCAATTCTGAGCACCAAACAAATTAACAAAAAACAAAAATGATATACACACACAGCACACATGCATGCATGGACACACGTGTACACACATCCAAACAAAATCACAAAAACAACAAAACCAAGACCAAACAGTGCAAAGATGAGTTTCTTGTTTGTTCAGGGCCAGGCGGCCTTACATCAGTGCAGCCTCATAGCCGAATTCAGATGTTTCTCTAGCTCACACTGAGTAACAAGGCTCCGTGTGAGCAATTATGAACAGCAGGGCTGCTCTACAGAGCCATTTGCTTGAGCTGAATCAAAGTACCTTCACTACCAACACGTGCGGCAGCTGCCTGAAAAATGCTTCAGAAAATGTGATGCAGTGAAATAAACTTTCCCCATTATTGTACACCATCACCATCATACATGGGACCACTGGACCTGTGCTTTTAACAAGTTTTTAAGAAATCAACATCTTTTCACCAGAAGGTCACGTTCCCCTGTAAAAAATCATTATTTTTGCATGAGACCAATCATTACACCATCCTGAGAAACGCTGGCACAATGGGGATGTGGGCTGATACACCAGGAAGACAGAAAATAAGCTTACAATTCAGCAGAGCTTAAAATCTAGCAGTCTGAAATTGAAAAGTGCTGTCTGATCAAATACTAATTAAATAAATGTAATTATGGGCTCCCATACCTTTAGGCAGTAGGGAAAGCAGAGGGCAGCACAGTTGTTCCCATGCATCCTCAGAAGGCTTGGATTAGAACACGGAGCCGGAAGCAGTGGTGTGGTCCTCAGGGATGAAATCTGTACCTCAGCTCCTTCGTAGATCAGGGAGGGGAAGAGAGAGACAGAGACCGAGACCGAGACCGAGACCGAGACCGAGACCGAGACCGAGACCGAGACAGAGACAGAGACAGAGACAGAAAGAGAGGGGGAGAGAGAGAGAGCAGAATAACTGCAAAGGCCGAGCAGTGCTCTGAAGCCATGGTGTGCTCTGTTACACTAAGGAACTTTGCTCCTATGGAGCTCCACAATTTAACATGATTTTCTAGTTCTAGTGTATGGGTCTCTGCGGCACTTAGGCAGAATTCTTCGTATACATTCCTTGGCTTGGAGCAGATCTCCAAGGTCTGATTTCTTGTGGAGATAGATAATACCTCAGCCCTATTCCTCGGTTTGCTGGGAGGAAAACATCCCTTGGGTTAAACTTTGTCCCTAAAAACACAGAAGCTCCTGGAAGGTAATCAACCTTGCCACACACGTATAACTAGTAAAAGGAGTGTTATTTGGGTTGTGTCCAAACACGAGAACACAAGGGACCAGTGATAAAAAACACATGAAAGGAAACACAGGGAGGCTCCAAAGGTCCAGAGTTTACACCACTGCACTGTCCACCTTGTGTGGCTGGAACACAAATAGGATGACATTGTGATTCCTGTCATTCACAGACCACCTCACAGACTCTGGCTCGTTCAACTTGTTCCATGGTATTTGAAGGTAAAGACTTGAAATTGGGATAAGAAACCAAGATGTGTTAAAAATGTTTTTTTAAAACTATTAATTTTGTGTTATATGCTACATTTTTTATCACAACCCATATTTTTTAAAACTAGAGAAAGGAAGAAAAAAGTAAAGGGAAAAGGAAAACAAAGAATGTATGCAGTGAACAGGAACCAATTACAAACATGATAGATGTTAATCCAACATCAGTAATCTCTTTAAATATGAAGAGCAGTAAAATATGAATCACATGCACAGCAATTAAAAGACAGGTTGTCAGACTGGATAAAAAACGAAACACAACTGCATGTTACCTATAAGGAGCCAACTTTAATTAAACAGGCACAAACAGCTTTAAAATAAAAGAATAGAGAAAGATAAACCCTGGTGGCACTAATCAAATAAAAACTGCAGTATGTTACATTCATTTCAGACAAAACATACTTCAGAACAAGTTAAAACATCAGATAAGGAGGGAGACTGCATAAGGGTTACATACTTACAAATACTCCAAAAAGACAACAGTGCTAACAATTTGCCCAACAGCAGGATATCAAAACAGATGACAAAAAAATGAATAGAACTGAAAAAAGGAATAAACAAATCTGTTACCATTGAAGATTTCACTCACACTGAAGAAATTAATAGATGAGCTAAATAATCAGTAAGGACATAGTTTACCTACCAGTATCAATCTATGGCAAAAATGTGTAGATGTAGATAACAGTGTCTGGGGGTTCTGGGGGTATGTTGGTCAGCTTTCCATCACTGTGACAAAACACCAGAGACAACTGAAGAGGAGCAATGTTTTATTTTGGCTCATAGTTCAGAGGATTTAGTCTCTGATTCTTGGCCCTGACACTCTGGGCCTGTGGTGGGCGGAATACCAATATCTCCTGGCAGGTGTTATTATTTTTAAGCCCCAAGACTTAATTTCCTTCAACTAAACTCCTCCTCCTATAGGTTCCACTACCTTCTGCCAATACCACAGCGGGGGACCGAGCATTTGGCACGTGTCTCTGGGAGACATTTAAAGTCAAAACAATAGAGAGGGAAGCATGTTGTTAAATGCACTTATATTTTAAAAATACCTGAGATCATCAAAAATAAGGAAGGTCTGAGGGGCTGTCATTCAACACGGGCACTAGGAGACCAAATGTGTGGGAGACCAGAGGAGAACTGAGACCTGATTGGCCTCTTTTGTGAGCACAAAGGAGAAAAACAACACCCAGAGACAATAGGATTTTGCAGGTAAAAGTTTATGCAGCTGAGATTAAGCTGTTGACCTGCACATGTACTAGTGGATATTCAAAGGCAGATAAATCTTTTGGTACTTTAATTGCTTGTACCCATGTCTGGGTATAAGAAAGCGAGATGAGCCAAAGGCTCAGGGTTCCTCTGCCTACTAGAGGAAAGAGCCCCCTGACTGCCTATGTGTTACAATAACTCCGTGTCTCTTCGTCATTCATCCTTGTTTGTGCCTGGATCAGAGGAACAAACCAGTAGAAGGACTAGGTCCCTGCAGGTGGCGCCTCGGGTGAGGAAAGCTCAGAGGAATGGGCTGGTGCCACTTAGGGGCAGTCTGAAAAGGGAAAGGGACCAGGGACTGGGAAGTGGACCAGGATGACTAAATGGAACATCAGATCCTGGAAAAGAAAAAAGGAAAGACAGTAAAACTATAATTTGGTTGTAGATTTTTGACACATGGGCTTTAGTGAATAATGACAAATTACTATTACCTCCAATATTCTGAGAACCTCAGAATAGAAGGAGCCAGCAGCAATGAGGGAACATTTGGAGAGGATTAAATAGCATATATGTAATACCAGCATTAAGAATATTATCAGCTCTTTTTAAATAAAATGGACAAAAATCCCTGTGGTTATTCAAATGTTATCTACTCTCGGACCCGTGGAGTGGCCTGGGCTGTTTGGATCGAAAGTCTGAGCAGACCTGCATCTTGGCGCGACTCTTTGGGACTGGTAAGCACGCCCTTCATCCGCAGGGAACTGCCTGGAGATCGGCATCTGGGCTGGGTCTGTTTGGGCCCATAGCCCCGGCCTTCACCCCCAGGAAGTCTCCCAGAAAGCAGCATCTCAGCCTGTCTCTTTGGGACCC